>JAKTTA010000027.1:0-43233 GCA_030580415.1 Citeromyces nyonsensis
TTTTTTTTTTTTTTTTTTTTTTGCGTTTTTCCAATCTGGCCCCTTTTGTTCCTTGCACGACCCTCCCTCTTAATATGAAATAAGATGATGCCCAAGTCCATTACTCGTCATGGTCGGGTTTTCACTGCAGCTGCCGTCATCATTCTAATGACCATATTTCTCACGAATAAAGTGCATACCCCTGTGGTTATTGAAAAGTGCGAAAATCCTCCTGCTACACCGGTAGAAGTCACATCTCAGACACCGTATGCGAGGGAGAATGCCACTTTTGTCACGCTATGCCGGAATGCTGATCAGTGGGAGATTGTGAGGTCCATCAAGCGTATGGAAGACAGATTCAACCGCCAGTTCCACTATGACTGGGTGTTTCTCAATGAGGAGCCCTTCACCGAGGATTTTGTTAGGGCAACTTCTGCCTTGGTTTCCGGAGAGGCAAAGTACGGGCTGATCCCAAAGGAACACTGGTCGTATCCTGATTTCATCGATTTAGAAAAGGCCGCAAAGGGCCGTGAAGACATGGCAGCCAAGGGCGTTATATACGCAGGGCTAGAATCATACAGACACATGTGCCGGTTTAATTCTGGCTTTTTCTACAAGCACCCCCTCATGCTGCCTTATAAGTACTACTGGCGTGTTGAGCCTGACGTGCGCATCTACTGCGACGTTGAGAGAGACTTGTTCAAGTTTATGAGAGAAAACAACAAGACCTATGGCTACACCATCTCCATCTACGAGTTTGAAGTGACCATCGCAACGCTTTGGGATCGTACGAAGGAGTATCTGAATGCGCATCCGGGATATCTCGCGGAAAATAATCTGGCAGAGTTCTTGTCGGAAGATAATCTGGAGACTTACAACCTCTGTCACTTCTGGAGTAATTTTGAGATTGCCGATATGGATTTCTGGAGAAGCGAGGCTTACGAGGGCTATTTCCAGCATCTCGACAAAGCCGGCGGGTTCTTCTACGAAAGATGGGGGGATGCTCCTGTTCACTCGATAGCTGCCGCTTTATTTCTGCCAAGAGATAAGGTGCATCTCTTTGACGATATAGGCTACAACCACGGGGTGTACCATGTATGTCCATTGGATCCAAAAGTTCGTCAGGCCAACAAGTGCTACTGTGATCCCAACGACGACTTTACATTTAGGGGTTACTCTTGTGGAACGAGGTACTATGACGTGATGAAGAAGCCAAAGCCATCAAACTGGCAGTTGTATACTTAGGGTTTAGATGAGAATAAATGCATTACAGTGAGTGGGAGGGTCCGAAGGACCCACCTCGATGGTTCTACCTGCTATGAAAACTGCTACTGCTATTTACATCGTTAGGCTGGTGACAGTGGCGAGCACGGGCTATTTTCTACTGGACCGATCATTTAGTCCCCTATATGCATGTGTATGCACGTTCATGCAGTGTCCCATTTCAGGTGAGTCTTTCCATTTCCAGACGACGGAGTAGATTTCTCCCTTCCTTTCGAAAAAGTGCTACATCCAGTGAGAGCTTGTCTTAGACGTATAATATTCCGCGTTGAGGAGTTGTGAGAGATGACCGTAGAGGAGAACAATCATTCCTCAGTGTCTTGATCACTCTCCCTCATTGATCTATCGAAATTAGGTCAGATGTCTCATTTTAGGTCTATATGCGTGGAAAACCGAATATCTTCTGATTTTGGTTCAGGACTGCATGATCTTAATGCTTCGAGTATACCTCTTGAAATTCTCTTTGTTGAGTTTTCAACCATTCTCAGACTATATTCCGGCTTTGTTCTATGGTTCAAACATCCAAGGAAATCCTACCCAAAGCACTAGCTGCTAATGTTCCGTAAAACCATCAGACGCGGTAAGTAGAAGGCATCAATGAAATATTGCAGAAATTATCAGTCACTTGAACGGTTTGGCTTTACCTGAGTTACTGGATGCCCTGAGTCATGAATAGTCTAGGTCCATGCCGCCCAGGTCGTAGACTGTAGTGCTTTGTATTACCCCAATGTGGAGCCGTTTCATTAACCTTGATCATCTCATCAATATTACCGACACTTTCTAATGAATGTCTCACTGCATGTTAGATTCAATACTTGGAATTGTATCATAAAATATTGAAAATGCTAAATTCTGATCTAATAAGTAGTAGAGAGCTCCAGATCCGGTTCTGAAATCCGACCACCCGATTCTGGATCTGATCTGATCTGACCTAGATCCGAGGGCAGAATATACATATAACCGACATTTAGCGCAATATTTAACCCCGACTCGAGTCACACTTTAGCAGTTTCGGCTACAAAATAGCCTACAACAAGTCTGGAATGTGATATAATCTAAGCCATCAACACCCGGGACATTCGGTGCCGATTAGCTCAAGTATTCTCATATAACAGGGGTACCCTCAAGGGTTTCTGCCGATCATGAATTCCTTCAATATACTACTTAGCCTATGTAGAAGAGCATTTCGAACAAGAGTCTGGCGTGATCAGGCATCCGCATGACTTCAATAACCGCATGATACAAGTCGGGAATGTTGTCCCCGTTGCGAGCTTTCTATCACAAAGATGTTTCTCGAACGCTCTGGCATAGAGTATCACTCTTTCCATATCTATTCCTCAAAACCCAGCTGTCTTAGGTCATTTTTTCCACCTTTGAGAACTATGTGTCATTTCGGTAATATAAGAAATATTGAGGACATAACGTTGAGAGACTATATTTGCGACGAAGCGTAAGCTGAGAAGCTATAATTTATTCCGCAGCAAAAAGCATGTAAGGATGCGTTTGTCACGCAACGCAGATTGTGTCACGCATCCAAACACCTTGGTGCCTTGAATAGTTTCAAGAACTCAATCTCACAACATTTCTCTTTGTTACTTCATTTTTTGTCATCATCCTAATAAGTATTATTGGTTGACGCTATGCCCATACCCTTCGTCACAACCGAACGTCACCGTGTCAGCCATATTAGGTGATCTATTCGACCCCCCGGATCGGGAGCGCTTGGGTGAGTAAGACACATAAATGCCTCTAAATCTCATGAAAAAGATGGTCTCTATTTTCTGGAGGGAAGCGTCTTTTCTCCACTTTTGCTCTTTTTTAGTATTTGTATTTCTTACCAAACCAGTGACTCATCTTATAAAAAAATAGGTGAGCATATGACTATGATTAGAAAATGCTTTAGCAATTTTGAGCTGTTAGAGTTGTGTCGCCTTACAGAGGAGGTTGATTGATTGGGCCTTGTCTGAAGAAGAATAATTGATATAGCCAGAAAGGCACAGGAAAGGCACAGGAAGGTCATAAGAAGAACACGGAAAAGGAAACAAACTGAAATCAAGATTGACAAAAAGAATGCTCAACTTGCATTCGGCTTTAATCACTATAATCAGAAATCAAGATTATAGGCCAAGAAATGGCAGTGAATGTACAAAAATTCTGCGAGCCCCAACTTCATTCTCATCAATGTTATGCTTTGGTCAGAAGAGAATCACAGCCTTAGACCAGAAATTCCTCCTCTTCATGGTTGGCTTGAATTAAAATTTCTTATAAAGTCTGACCCGATGAAAGGCACCACTCACAACCATATGCATCATTTCGCTTCACTGCATGATACATGCATGATGCATGGTCCCCGCTCTATAAATAGAAAAAGGCAAGGATGTCCCTCGACGAAACATGGCGCGTGGTAATCCCAGGTTGATTCGATTCGCAATTTTCGCGTCAGTTTTAATCCTATGCGGGTACATTTTGTCTAAAGGGGCCTCAAGCACTTACTCCCTTCCGAAAAAACCCGTGAATCAAGTTACGCAACAGCCCCAGGCGGTGCAAACACCAGCTTCTGAAGTTGCCACGGAACAGCCCAAGAAAAAAGTGGTTGACACCGAGGGAGGGAAGGAGTCTGCCACGTTTGTTTCGCTGGCCAGAAACAGCGACTTGTGGAGTTTGATTGGATCCATTCGTCAAGTGGAGGACCGTTTTAACAAAAAATTCAAGTACGACTGGGTTTTCCTCAACGACGAAGAATTCACCGACGAATTCAAAAAAGTCACTTCTGCTCTTGTATCGGGAAACACCAAATACGGTCTCATTCCAAAGGAACATTGGGGATTCCCTGACTGGATTGACAAGGAGAGAGCTGCTAAAACCAGAGAGGAAATGGCCCAGAAGAAAATCATCTATGGAGACTCCATCTCATACAGACACATGTGCAGATACGAGTCTGGATTTTTCTGGAGACACCCTCTAATGATGGATTACGAATGGTACTGGAGAGTAGAACCCGATATCAAGATCTACTGCGATATCGATTACGATCTCTTCAAGTTTATGAGGGAGAATAACAAAAAGTACTCCTTCACCATCTCTTTGCCCGAGTACAAGGAAACTATCCCCACCTTGTGGGAAACCACCAGAGAGTTCACCAAGGCCAATCCGCAGTATGTGCCCGAGAACAACATGGTTGACTTTGTATCGGACGACGGCGGACTTACGTACAACGGGTGTCATTTCTGGAGTAACTTTGAGATTGCCTCATTGGACTTCTGGCGTTCTGAAGCTTACACAAAGTACTTTGAGCATTTGGACAAGGCTGGAGGATTTTTCTACGAGCGTTGGGGAGATGCTCCAGTTCACTCGATCGCAGCAGCTCTTTTCCTTCCAAGAGATCAAATCCACTTCTTCGGAGATGTCGGGTACTGGCACGTGCCCTTCCACAACTGCCCTGTCGACAAGCAGTTGAGACTGGACAACAAGTGCATGTGCAACCCCGATGAAGACTTTACATGGAAGCCGTACTCGTGTGTGCCCAAGTTTTTTTCGGTGAACAACTTGCAGAGACCAAAGGGATGGGAGAATTACACCTGATGGGACTGTGAGTAGTTAGTTTGTGGTTTTGTTTTTGAATAAATGCGTTTGTTTGAGTTTAGAAGGCGGGAGAGGTGGGGGTGGAGCTTATATGTGGTTTTTGTTTCACTGAGTTTATCATTGGCCTTCTTTCCAGACTGATGAATGAATCATGAGAGAATTTTCTATCAGCTATCTGTGCGTCTTTGGTCTATGAAACCAAGAGTGACTCGAAGTGAGCCATATTGAATTACTGAGACTCACATTGGTTTTCCGAGGTGGTTTGCACTTGTAGACCCTGAGTACCCGTGATTTTCTCAGGACCGACTGTGCAACTAAAAGGAAGAGTATCTGTACAAAGGAAGCTCGTCTGTGTTGGCTAATTTTTCCTATGCAACTATGGCATTTAGAGATTTAAGACTCTCCAAAAGAGGATTGAACTTTCAGCCCTTTTGCTCCCTCTTGATGAGTGGTGTGATCCATCATGACGTGATTGTCACCTATGCGAAATCGTGGTTGAGGAGAATAGACTGGTAGCGATACAGAGAGCTCGACTCGCGTACTGTGAAGGAAAGCTTGAGAGACGAATCTATCTCTAGGACTACTGGCTGTGTGTCACCTTTTACAGCTGCCTGGATTATACCAAAGTGAATGGCCACATGCGAAAATAGGCTGAGCTCCGTGAAGGATTCGCACAAAGCCGTCACTGTCTCAGGGCTGAGATATATTAGACTCAAGGTGATTTTCTTAGGTGCTCATCCATGCTGCAACCCACTTAGTCCATGGATCGCAGCTTTCAATCCTTGTGGGTGCACTTTGGCAGCTTTTCTTGCAAACCGGTGTAACTTTGTATCCAGATAAATGAGTCTAACTGTATCAGTAGCTTTTCCATCTACTTATAATGCCCATGACGTGACAGGATGAGTCAACAGGACGAGTCAACAGAAAGCACAGGCTTTCGAAGAAACGACAAATGAGACCGTAAAGCAGATCTGATCTTAAAAGATCCAGATCCCCACCCTCGAGATTAGATCCCATTGGATAAATTTGCGACAAGCGGAAGTTTTAGAAATCAAAAGTCTTTGGTTGGCCCCATTACTTTTGCGGACGTGACTCAATTAGTCCTCCCATCCAATCTAAGGGCATCTTTGGAAGCATGGACTGAAACGGTAAAGTCCAAGACGACTCGTTTCATTCTTTGGAAATACTCTGATGGAGAAACGAAATCATCCATACAGGACACAGTGAACCTTGGAAAAGTCGAGACAGCAAAGAAAAGCTCGCAAGATGCAAACACGATGATATAGGATCATCTGTTGACTTTATCATCAACAGACTAAGTAAGAATGAGTTACGTCTAGAGCCTTTCATCAGCGGTACGCAATCAATTATCTCACGGTGGGAAACAAAACAATTATACCCAGTTGGCTTCCCTATGTGAGCGATCTCACAAAAATATGGTCAAAGCTGAAGCGCTTCAGATCCCGCGGATCTGATCTGATCTTTCATGAATTTTAGATGTAAGGATGTGCTTTTGCACAAATCACAGCCCTTACACCATCAGTCGTGCAGACAATCACAAATTTACCGCGGTCATCAGTTGCCTAAACGGGAAACGCGCTAGAAAGGATTTGAGAAAAGCCAAATGTATCCATCTTTGTCCCCTTTCCAGATAAACTAACCATCCCTTCCTCAAACCAGAGCCAAAAACAATCCAATATACCTCCTCAAACCGTTCAAAAATCCCTCTCTCAGACACTTGCCGCATCCACCAATGACTCACTCGCGATAATCAAAGAAAAAAAAAAAACTGCAGGTATAAAAGTCAACGTTTTTCCCCTTTTTCTCAACACACACACACACACATACACACAATGTCTAAAGGAAAAGTCTGCTTAGCATACTCTGGTGGTCTGGACACCTCTGTTATTTTGGCCTGGTTACTTGAAGAAGGGTACGAGGTTATTGCCTTCCTTGCCAATATCGGGCAGGAGGAAGATTTCGAAGCTGCTAGGGAAAAGGCTTTAAAGATTGGAGCTACAAAGTTTGTAGTGGCTGATGTTAGAAAGGAGTTTGTAGAGCAAGTTTTGTTTCCTGCCGTTCAAGTCAATGCCATTTACGAAAATGTGTACCTTTTAGGAACTTCGCTGGCCAGACCAGTAATTGCGCAGGCCCAGATCGCTGTTGCCGAGCAGGAAGGCTGTTTTGCCGTTTCCCACGGCTGTACCGGTAAGGGTAACGACCAAGTTAGATTTGAGCTTTCCTTTTATGCGCTGAAGCCAGATGTTAAAGTCATTGCTCCATGGAGAGACCCAGTTTTCTTTGAGAGATTTGCCGGAAGAAAAGACTTGCTGGACTATGCTGCTGAAAAGGGCATTCCTGTAGCACAGACCAAGGCAAAGCCATGGTCTACTGACGAAAACATGGCTCACATCTCTTTTGAGGCCGGTATTCTCGAAGACCCAAACACTACTCCTCCAAAAGACATGTGGAAACTCACCGTAGACCCTGCCGATGCTCCCGACACTCCTGAGGACTTTAGCGTGGTTTTCGACAAGGGTTTACCCTCAAAGCTTGTTTTGGCAGACGGTAAGGAAGTCACAGACCCGGTTGACATCTTTTTGACCGCCAACGCCATCGCCAGAAGAAACGGTGTAGGCAGGGTCGACATTGTCGAGAATAGATTCATCGGAATCAAGTCTAGAGGATGTTACGAAACTCCTGGTCTCACCCTTTTGAGATCTACCCACATCGACTTGGAAGGACTCACGATGGACCGTGAAGTGAGATTCATCAGAGACTCCTTTGTCACTCCAACGTACTCCAAGCTTCTGTACAACGGTCTCTACTTTACCCCCGAGTGCGAGTATGTGAGATCCATGATTCAGCCTTCCCAGAACACCGTCAACGGTGTAGTTAGAGCCAGATGCTACAAGGGCTCGCTCATCATTCTGGGAAGATACTCCGAGACTGAAAAGCTTTACGATGCCACTGAGTCTTCTATGGATGAGCTTACAGGATTTCAGCCACAAGAAACTAGTGGGTTTATCACCGTGCAGGCTATCAGAATTAAAAAGTATGGTGAGACTGCAAGAGAAAAGGGTGAGACTCTTTCTTTGTAATTTTGTTGACACACCTTGACTCTATGTACATTTTAATAAATGCGGAAATTGCATTCGAGTGGCAGTAGTCGATCCTTACACCGAGAGGAAGTGGATCCTGAAAAGGGAATTAATTATATCCTTCAGAGCTTGAGAACTTTAACTAGAGATGGGCTCTATCTGAGTGATGTCAGTCTCAGACTATTGATTGCATTTTGAAGTACCATTTTTAAAGCAAAGGGGAACTGAACAAAGTTGTAGGCTCTGCTGAATCAAGCAAGAGGCCCTTGAAATCATCTATATCCTTATAATTGCCTACTTTTGATCCAACATGAGAACTGTATCAGCTCTCACCAGCTGGATTTCTCTCGAGTTGACCGCTGGCCCCAAATCCGCATCTGAATCCTACCGCAGAGAATTGTCACTTTCGATGATACCGCTACTGGTGATTGCATTCGATCTTCAGTGATATGGCTGGCATGGTTGGTCTTCAGATGTCCTAACGTGTGTCTAGATACTAAGGAGATGTATTTTGTTGGAATAGATTCACAGGGACTGTCCCTTCCCCCAATAGTTTGAAAAGGTGTTCACTAGAGGAAAACCCAAAAGCATTGATGTAAATCACATCAAAATACGATACGCTTGAGAATCTTGGAAAAAGAAGAAGGAAAATATTTGGGAGTGAAATTTAGATGTAGATGGTGTAAGGTTTCAAAAAAGAAAGTGTCGTCGCGAAATGTCCACGCGGAAGTGTCCACAGAAATTGTCCTCAAGAAAATCCTTACATCCACTTTGAATTTAACATATCTTTTAAAAGTATAGCTTCTCAGCTTACGCTTCGTAGCAATAAGCATTTCCTGAGCAAACGGTTAATTTCTCCTTGCTGTCACAATATGACCACTCATGACATGACAAAACAAATTGTCAAAACATGCAGTGCCGGAAACAATCCACAAACACTGATTTGAGTGATAGAACACCAAAACAGGGACCTTTTTCGAGATAAGAACCTTTAACTATACAACGCAATCCACACATCATCAGGTTTGCCGCTCTATATAAAATTTTGTATGATTAATCTCAGTTTCCCACATCTCTCACCATGTCAAATCTCACCATGTCAAATCTCACCATGTCAAAGCCATTAAGAAACCCTTCCACTACACTTGGAAAACTCTTCCAAACTCTATAACAATGTATTCATCAAATCATAAGAAATATTCGTTCCGCTGCGCTTTTGAAGGGTTAGCCTTCTGGGTATCGTCCGGCACGGCGGAGAAAATCTTAAAATTCACATCCAGTTCATTACTCACATTCATGACACTAGCCACATTACCGCACCTATAACAGTAATTTGGGGCTGACCACACTGTAACCACATCTTTCTCCTGGAAATGGTATCTGAATCCCTCCATTACCAACTGATGGGCTCTTGCGATCAACTGTAGGTTGTTTATATAGTTAAACTCGCGGGCAACTTTAGAGCCGAAAAGCCATCCTGCTCCACGGGGAGAAACAGCCCATGTATCAACGTTATCAGGATCGGACCATACAAGATCACAGAAACCTCCCTCATGCGGAACTTCCTGAGCTCTACTTAAAACACGGATCTGATCGAGCATACGGATTTCCGGTGACAATCCGCCGTGAATGCAGAGGATTTTACCGTCAATAATGGCACTAAGGGTGAGAAAATCAAAAACCTGACAACAATACTTCCAAACGGTGGTGGAACCGTACTTGTTTAAGCACTCTTCGTAGAACCCGTAAACCTGAGTGATCTGGCGAGACTCATGGTTCCCGCGGACAAGTGTTATGTTTTGTGGGAACTTCACTTTGAGTACCATTAGTAATGTAAAAGTTTCTAATGAAAAGTAACCCCGATCGACGTAATCTCCGAGAAAAATGTAATTTGTGTTAATAGAGGAACTCCCCGTTGTCGGGAAGCCTCCTGATATTTTGAAAAGTTCTAGTAAATCGTGAAATTGGCCGTGGATGTCACCGCATACGGTAACTGGACTCTGCACCGGCTGGATGTTGCTTTCTTCCATGAGGAGATCTTTAACACGCTCACAGAGCAGTTTCATCTCGTTTTCGCTAAGGATTTTGCATTCCTTGATATCTTCTAGCCATTGGTCTGGACCCCGTTCTGGCATTTTGAAGTTGGGTGGTGCACGTATGGAAATGAGTGCAAAAAGAACAACGATTGAACAACGATTGAACAACGCGCGAAGCGAGTTGTGAGAGAGTTGTGAGAGGGAAATTCCCAACAGACTTGTCCTGTCCATTGTAAACTTTTCTCCGCCATCATGGTAATTCTAATACTAAAGATCACCAAGATCTGATCCTAAGATCTATCGCCAAGTCAAGTACAATTTATGGACGATGAATGATATCCATTTATTCAATTTCTACTAATTATGTGTGTTCCATGACCTCCACTTTTATGACTGTTGAGAACTTTAAATCTAGTATTGCATCTTCAAGTAAAGTGTTCTGCCTTCTGCTTCCACTCATCTTTTAGGAATACAATACATGTCTGATGCTTTCTATAGATCATGATCTAGATCACACCCGTGTGATCTATCTGATCTTAAGATCACATCATTTCAAGTCACAGAACATCACATCATTCTTGACCAAATCACATTGTGATGATCTGGTTACCTTTTTCTGATACTTACTATCAGTGGAACGATCAAACACTTTATGTCAGGCACCAGTGGTTACCCCACCTACAGTGGGCTATATAGAAGGCTATTTTTCCCACTCAATTTGCTCCATCTAAGTTTATGCTTACTTAGGTCACCTGATGTGATATAGTAGCGAATAGACCTTAACACTTTACTCTTAGATTTGTTTTGACTGTGTAGCTCCCTAGCTTACGCTTGGTCTCAATTATGTGCGGAATTCCTGAAAGTACACTTGTATGGTATTAAAGTGTGTCTAATTTAATGTTCTGACAAACAGGTTGAGCCCTTTTTGTTTGTGAATAGAAAAGCAATAGACCGTATGTGGATGTACCGATTATATGCAACTAGGACAGAAGAATAGTGGCGAGAAAACCAGAAAGCTATTCAGTCACTCAATCATTGAGGTTTCCTACCGAAACACAAACATTATCTTTGTACGGAATAGCTTTCTTGGTTTGTGTGGTGTAAGGATTCGCGAAATTACCTTGCATTTTAAGGAGCTTTTAAAAAACCCTCCACCCGCTAAACTTTAATCATTTTTTCTGATTAAGCCCTTCGATAAAAGTCATGGAATATTCTAGCGTGAATGGGGTAGATTAATTAAACATAATGCTCGGTTGAGAGAGCGATCTTAAAAAAAGTAAAAAAAAAAAAAAAAGAGCTGATGATACAAATCAATAAGTTTCAATGTCAAGGAGATTTTTTTCAGCTCCCGACTGAACAATTGTTTACTGCGATTACTTCCAGTCGGCCTGTGCTTCTCTGAGTGTTTTGAGTCGCGATAATTCATCGTCAGCTTAGTTAGTTCCTGATTAATCGCTGAAATGCGATCGAAAGGCTTGCTGAGTATCTGTCGCATTTGTCAAATGATTATGAAAGCACTATTTCACCTCTCTGCGTTGCTTTGGCACACTTTCCAGTTTACGGACCGTTTATCTAAGCGATTCCTTCGATTTTAGATCGTTGTGAGCTCGGATGCCTTAGCTGTTTGAGAATAACTGTGGAAACCAGACAGGAGAACGAGACTCTAGTGACCAACATGAGAGAGAATCTGTAAATCACATAAGAAACTCATGGATTTCAAGTCCACACTCCATTTCACCATTCCTGAGACCCCTTGACAGCAGCACTTAATGCATGTTCGTGCGTCGTGGCTTTTCTTAGTTTTCGAGTGTATTCTTCGGCTCATGAATCTTACTAGCAGCCTATTGCAAAGTGTCCTAGCTGAATCTATGTAAGCTCGCCAAAGTGTCCAGTTCTTGAAGTAAGCCTTTAAATAATCAAGTAGCGCCCCCTTTTTTTTACACATTTATGAGCAAACGAAATTCTAGATCATACTACGTTGACTCACTTGACACTGCAGTCTCAGGCTCATTTTCATTCCTGGATTCCAAGTCAAGAGAATAGTTTAGGACTATATCACCGCTCATCTCTAACTTATTAAACCATACTCGACCAGATATATCAAAATGAAAAATTACCGCTTGTACAAGATTGCATTATTGCTTTTGAATTGAAACCCCCACCTCTGTTGACCCAACAATCACTTCCGCACACCCGAACACCACCGCTCGCTTATGCCTCACACAGACCCAATTGGGAAATATATGCATATATATCAACACACCGGCTAAAAAGGCTGCATGTTCTCACCATCTCCTACTCCGCAGACGGAGAATTTTGAAATTCCAAAAGAACATTATGACTCTGACGATGTGTTATCGAAAAATTATAACGATTGTCTAACGGCCTCCACTACTCCCGGGGAGCTGGAGCCAGACAGAGTGTTTGCACCACTCGATGTGCCAATGCACAGAAGGGCCCAGACTTTGGTTCTTTTATGGCACACTTGTTCGATTCCTGTGTTTTTAACCCTTTTCCTACTTTCTCTGTCTCTGCCGGTTTTCTGGCCAGTTTTAGTTTTCTACTTCACCTTTTTCTACTTGGGGAACCAGACCCCGAACAACGGCAAGTCGTTTGTCAGGAGAAGCACGTGGATGCGTAATTGGAAGATGTGGCAGTTTTTCAACGAGTACTTCCCCATTACCCTCCACAAGACGGTTGACTTGGAACCTACTTTTAAGAAACAGGAGTTCAACGAGCTGACATACCGGTGGCCCTTTTCGTTGAGCCCTTCAAGTAGAGTAGTTAGGCTTTTGCGTAAGACTCGCTTGATTTCTCCAAAACTGGAGAAAGTGACAAAGGAGGTGAAAACTGGACCTCGGTACATCTTTGGCTACCACCCACACGGAATCATTTCGATGGGTGTCACTGGATCCTTTGCCACAAACGGTGCAGGGTTCGATAACATGTTTCCTGGGATTAGAGTATTTCTTCTTACTCTTCTTTCGCAGTTTAGAATACCCTTCTATAGAGACTACCTGTTGGGAATGGGCATATCGTCTGTGACGAAGCACAATGTGATGGCTCTTGTGCGGGAGAACCAGTCTGTGTGTATTGTAGTGGGCGGTGCATCGGAGTCACTCTTAGCCCAGCCCGGTATGAACGATATTGTGCTCCACAAACGGAAAGGTTTCGTAAAGATTGCTCTAGAACTGGGAGACGTGTGTCTGGTGCCCGTGTACGGATTTGGAGAGACAGACATTTATAAAGTGTTCAACCCAAACACTAGAAAGAACGAAAAAAGCTTGAGGGGAAGAATAAGTTATGTGGTCAACAGCCTGCAGGTCTGCCTGAAGAACAAAACCGGGTTCACAGTCCCCTTGTTCCACGCTAGAGGCGTTTTCAACTACGATTTCGGACTTTTGCCCTTTAGAAAACCTATCCACATTGTAGTGGGCAAACCCGTCAATGTTCCCTTTGTCCCCAGCCCTTCTCAGCACCAGATAGACTACTACCATGATCTGTACGTCAAGGAGCTGCAGAGGGTGTTTGACGATAACAAGGCAAAGTTCTTGAGCAACGGGTCTTCTCAGCTTAGAATTATTGAGTGAGTGAGTGAGTGAGTGAGTGATTTTTCGCTTGTTGAAAATATTGTGATTTGTTCTTGAAGTAGGTGTAGAAGTGCTGTTGCTGTGAGAGGGCGCAGAGGTCTGTGTATTTCTTTTAAAAATTGTAGACAGGAGACATCTGTCAGGCTCGGGAAGAGCGAGACCGGGGTGAAGGATCATTGTATTGCGGTTGAAATCAGAAGAGTGCTGTCGTCTGCTGAGTGTGGGGGCTCGTTATACTGCTTCCGTGGCTTATAGGAAATGTCTAGATTGATGTGACTGTTGCACAGAGTGGCCTTCAAGACATTTACCACACCCTAAGAGTTAATCAGGAAGGAGACGAGTTTTATTTTAAATCACATCAAATGGAAACCTCATTATGCAAAATGTACAGCTCACCACTCTCTTCTTGGTTACGACTGATGTGTTAGGTGGCCCAGTTCCAATGGGGCCCACAATGATCACACATAGTAGACAGGAGCGACCGAGGGTAAATCGCCAAGGTTATTGTTTGCATGCCATATAACCACTTACATGATCTCGTGTTGACCGTATGTGATAATAAAACAACCTTGTGCATGATTTCGGACAAATAATAGTCGCTCGCTGCTTGTGCTTCATGCCGTAGATGGAAAAGATGTGGTCAAAATCACACATTATCTTGGTGGGATATGAAGCAGCTCTTTCCAATAAAAAGGTTCATCCAGGCGTCGTATTGAGTAGATCGTAGATGCGGTAAGAGCATATTTTAGATAATCAAAGCTTTTGTGAGTCTTCAAACATGAAGAAATAGAAAATGCTAAACCTGCTGTCCTGAGGCAGCAAGATGAGTGTCCGTTGATACTTCCCTGAGTTCAAGTATCGGAGTGGTCTTTCTATTAAGCTACTTGTAGTTATTTATTGAAAGTCACCAATCTCTGTTTCGGTAACAGACTTTCTGCAAGAAGCATCCATTGATCATGTCTGTCAAGTCGATCAATACGCACCTATTACTGACTGAACCTTTATGCACGGTACTTCCACATCTAGCACTTGTGTATCTCAACCTTCAAGGGCTAGAGAAACAGCCAAGACATGGCCGGATGCAGATTTCTTGTACCCGGTGGTGTAAGAATAATTCAGACAAAAATTGACCATTATGATGAAAAATGGCAATCTCAGTCAGCTATCAATGGCACTGACTCTCAAGGAAGGTTTTTACAACCTCTAGAAACACACTACCCCGGGACTCGAACCCGTCACGATGGAAGAACCACGCGAGAGATACCCTCTCATCTTTCAAGGGCTAAATGATGCCCAGTACAAAGCCGCTATAGCTAATCCCCATGAGCCGCTCCAGGTTATTGCAGGTCCAGGAACTGGTAAAACTAAAGTACTCACAAGCAGAGTTGCATTCCTTTTATTGGTGAAGAAACAACCCGCCAATTCTATCGTAGTTACAACTTTTACGAAAAAGGCTGCAAAAGAAATGATAGACCGACTAGCGTTGGTTCTAGAGCCTTACAACATCGATCTGTCAAAGCTTGTGATAGGAACTTTCCATAGCATTTGTGTACGTATTCTAAGACGATATTTCAATGCTGCTGGGCTTGATCGCTCCTTCAAAGTGGGAGACGAGAAGGACTCCAACAGCATTCTTCAAAAAGCACTGGGGCAAATTGATGAACCCGTGTTACTTCAACTTGAAGCGTTGGACAACACCAAAGGCGCAAACCGCTTCTTGCCCTTGAAAAAGGAGAAAGAAGGGCCCAAGCTCAAGGGTTACGATACAATCAAGGTGAAGCGGCAGATATCCAGACTCAAATCTCAGGGATGGGATGCTGACGATTACAAAAAGAAGGACCCTTACTTTAACTACCAGCTTCACGAAATCTATAGCCAGTACCAGAAGCTTTTGAAGAAATTCAACCTCATCGACTTTGACGATTGTCTGCTTTTCACATACAAGCTTTTGGGGGAGGGAGAAGTAGACGTGCTGCCCAATACAACTCACGTGCTCGTTGACGAGTTTCAGGACACAAACTACATACAGCTCCAACTGACCACCTTTCTGGGAAGATGCAACAAGCACAGCTACAAGTATTTAGACAATGTGACAGTGGTGGGAGACCCGGATCAGAGTATCTACGGTTTCAGACACGCGGCAGCGCAAAATTTCGAGAATATGGTGCATTTCTATTCAAGCAGCAAAACATGCAGTGTGATCCCTTTGACTCATAATTATAGATCCACTTCTGGGATTCTCTCTCTGTCCGAGGTGCTGATGCATCAGCAGAACTCGCCGCGTCAGCCAAAGGAACTGCAGTCGCAGATCCTGTTTGACGCTCCAATAGAATTCAAGGAGTACTCTTCTCAAAAAAGAGAGGCGGAAAACGTTGCCAACCAGATCGCCAGTCTGGTTTCAATGCCTAATTGTGTTTTCACTTATAGCGATGTAGCCATTCTGATTCGATCAGCGTTCCAGGCTCGCCTCATCGAGCAGGAACTACTAAATGCTCGCATTCCGCATAAGGTATTGCAGGGCAGGGCTTTTTGGGAACTCACAGAAATAAGAGCCTTAATCGACTATCTGCGGGTTGTTGTCTCGGACAAGGATTTTCTGGCGATAATGAGAACTATCAATGTCCCGACAAGAGGCATCGGCTTAAAGTCCATCGAAAAGCTGGAGAAGGAAATGGACTTGTTTTCCGGCGACCAAATTTTCGATCTTTTCCAGGACCTTATTCAAAGTGAGAAAGCTTTACCGAAAAGAAGTTTGGCCGCCTTGGCTTCTTATATGGAAATAGTTGAAAGCTGTAGAGCTATCATGAAGGAGCCAATCGAGGAGAGGGAGATGCTTTGCAAGGTTTTTGACCATATTGTGAAAACCGCCCACTTAGATTCTCTGAAAAAGTCAGAGCCAGAACTAGAGTCTTGTCAGCAGAATCTCCAAGAACTGAAAGCGCAGCTTTTGAATTTCGAGCCTTTCAACCAAGAAGTAGACGGCCAAGACGTGTCGTCAGAACAGTCTCTCCTTGAAAGCTTTATCGACTCTGTTGATCTCTACGAAGCCTCACAGGAGAGGGATAAGGGGAAAAAAGACTTTGTCTCGATATCCACCATCCACGGATCCAAAGGGCTGGAATGGCCCGTGGTTTTCATTCCAGGACTTTGCGACGGTATTTTCCCCTCCATCCATTCCCTCAAGTCAAAGGGACCTCCCGACAACCCGGATATGTACATCGACGAAGAGCGGCGGTGTTTGTATGTGGGGTTCACGCGGTCCAAGCTTCTCCTTCACTTGAGCTCTTTCAAACAGAGATCCGGAGGGCCCGGCATGTTTGAGGAGATGACAAAGTCGAGGTTTTTGACTCCTTTTGCAGGGAAACTCGCCACTAAACTTGAGCTTTACCAGTCTCAGCATGCCACTCTTGTGAGGAATCTATACCGCTTCAAGGACAAGGACATGCCCACCAGTTTCCCATTTGTCGACTCGGTGGCTCAAGGTTTCCAGTCGGCCGCTCTGAAGAGAGCACCATCAGAGCTGTACCAGCCTGCTCAGAAGAGAATATTTTCAAAGCCCTCTCAAACAGCATTTTTCGGCAATCTACGCAGTATTATAAAAGAGGGGCCTGCGAAGGTTCCCACGCAGGTTCCTTCGATGGTCTCCACGCAGGTTCCCAACCAGGTTCCCACTCAGGCTCCCTCTCAGGCTCCCTCTCAGGCGCCACAGTATCAGCCCACCAGGACCAAAAGAAGACTTGGTCCGGGTCGTCCAAAGGGCTGGAAGTATAAGTAGGTCACTTCTCCAAAGGAACTCTGATAACTGGTTTTATCGATTCCTGAACAATGTCAGAGGAAACTACATCGGCCCCGCATCCCTCAAATACTTGCCCTTGTGTTTGTCATTAAAGCGGATCATTTCAGCCAGTTTTGTAATCTCAAACGAAAATCCCTCGTCCAGCTTGCAGAATGGATGGTTCAGCAGTTTTTCAGCCGTGGGCCGCTTTTCAGGATCCACCTGAAAGCACTGCTGAATGAAATCCTGGCCATCCAGAGAAACAAACTGCAAAGTATCTTCGGGAATTGGCGGAGCCAGTTTAGTCTTTCCCAATTTGTAAATAGCCCCGATGGCTTCCAGATTCGACCACGGACGTCTGCCTGCAAACATCTCCAGCACAACGCACCCAAGAGACCAGATGTCCACCTTTGCACTGTAACCCTGTCTTTTGTTGTTCTCCACAGCGTTGTCGATAACTTCAGGAGCCATCCAGAAAATGGTTCCCTGCATGGACATTTCTGCGTCGTTGGCGTAGATGTTTTTGGATCTTTTCGAAATGCCGAAATCGGAAATCTTGCAAACCCCGTCAATCTCTAAAAGCAAATTATCAGCTTTGAGATCCCGGTGCAAAATCCCTCTAGAATGCAAATATGCCAACCCGCGCAGAACCTGTAAAGTGAGAAACCTAATGAGGTCCTCCTGGAAGCGACCGTACATCCTGAGACACGATCCCACAGATCCTCCCGCCACATACTCTAGAAAAAGCGAGTACGTATCGTGTTTCCTCTCGAATCCAAGATACTGAACAATGTTCAAATGGTCGAGATCTTTCATGGTTTCCACTTCTGAGTGCATCGCACCAAGCACCTCCATCACGTGTTTGCTTTGGCTCGTGTTCCGGGGAACGTTCACTTGCTTCACCGCCATCATTTCTCCCGTAGTAACGTTTAAAGCCAAGTGCACGCTTCCGAAAGTGCCCTTGCCGATGAGCTCACCTTTTACCCAGGCAAACTGCTTGAACTCCCCGCGGTGGTTCTTCAGCTTGCTCACGTACCCCTTCTGCGCTTGCTCGCTGGTCACCTCCACAACTTTCTGGCCCCACATCTTTGTAGAGGCCCTTCTAAGAAGCGGTGTAGGCGTTTCCGACAGTTTTTTCCGTGCCTCGTTGGCTTCCTTCGCCACAAGACGGATCGTCTTCATGCGAGGTGAGATCTTGCCGTTTGTCGGAGGCATCAGCACGTCGTCGGAAGCGAGACGTGGATTGGCACTAGACACTTTGCGTGCGATGGGAGGACGCTGCGTCTTGACAGGCGAAACTTCCTGGATGGGCGAAATGGGCGACTGCGAGGGATCGTCCACAATGGGACGGTCCAAGTCTGTGTTGGGGAAGAAAAGCTCTAGATTATCAAAGACAACTTCTGCAGGTGGTCTGACCGCCATAGAACTGACCGCAGGCTTTGGCTGTGGTTTCTTTGCGAAAAAATCATCCTCCTCATCTGAAGACTCCTCTTGTGCACTCAGTTCCGGAGCCCCAGCAAAAGTTATCGCCGCTTCCTCTTGCGACATGTGGCTGATTTTGTCCTTCCCAATACCCTCGTAGGGCTTTGGCACAAGGCTCACTGAAGAGCCAGGCGTGAAGGGCGATATGAGCGAGCCGCTATCTTCTGCCACGGGAGTGACAACGCTCGGAAGACGGATCTGGGGTTTCTGCTCCGGAATAAGAATCTGCGGCACTTTGAGTCCCTTTTTCATCGAGTTTCTCCTTGAAAAAGATGCCTGACGGTCCAGAGGAGGAGGCGGTGCACTTCTTTTGGCAATCAGAGAGGACCGCTCGTATGGCGACTCCCTCTTTCGGTCGAAATCAATCTCGGACCGTATAACCTTGAAAGCGTTTGCAGCCGCCTTCTTGTTAGGATCGCCGGAAAACATCTTGGGGAACGACTCTCGGGAAGTTACAGAGGCTATAGATGTGGCATCGGATGAAATAGGCTCCTCGGACGGTTTCTCCGGAATTACAGAAACGCGCGATTTGAAATTGATATAGTCCACAGGTTCCTTAGACAGCCCCAAAAGATACTGAGGCGTAGCAGGGTACTGTCTTCCTTCCTCTGACCCTTCGAACGATCTAGAGGTGGACGATCTGGTGGAAACAGCGCCCAGCGGTGACTCAAAGTGAGATCTCACACACAACTTGACCCCGTCAAGAGATTGGCATAAAAACTCCATAGCCTTTTCGTCCAGTGGCATTCCCTCGTCACAGCCAAACTCTGTGATGTGGAAAGTGTGTTTCGAGGACGAGTCGAGATGGAGCTTTTCTAGCACGGCAGATTTCAGCTCCTTTGTGTCGGACACTTTGTCCGTGGAGAGCGGGAAAAAACACTTGTTATCATTTGTCACGAGGATATATTTACAGGTTTCGCCTTTGGGAATCGGTTTGTATTTCTGTAAGGGCTCTGTTTTGGGCTTTTCGATACTGGTGAACTTGAAATCGTTCAAATCCAGCGAGTTTTCAAACGAGTGTTTCTTCTTCTCCCTCGTGGGGGGTTTCTTCCGCAGTTTATTGAAGAGTCCTGTCTTTTCGTCGTTCCTGAAAACGGGCGAGGCGAGTTTCTCCACGGTGCTTGAAATACGGCTACTGCTGGACTTGCGTTTTTCGCTCTTATCCACATCTGCTGAGCTTCCAGGAAATATATTACTGAGAAGAGAGGACTCACTCGAGCTGGACTTCTGGTGCCGTCTGAAAAAGTTGGACGGGAAATGCGGCGAGGAGGGGGAAGCCTTTTCCACCATAGGCGACGAAGAGCTTTCAATGGTGGAAAACGGTCGCGGTGGCACTTTGGTATCGTCTATAAACCTTCTTCTTACGGGGGCAGGAGACAGCACGCGATACGTTGGTGCAGACGTCGTGGGCTTCATCTCTCTAGGCTCCTGCGGAGTTTGTTGTAACGGAGTTTGTTGTAACGGAGGCTGTTGTACCGGAGGCTGTTGTAACTTTACTGAAGAGCCCACAGAACTATTGGGAGAAGCTAAGGGTTTTAGTTTCGTTCCAGACAAGGGTTTATCCAGGGTTTTCCTTAAGAGATGGATAAATCTCGAAGGAGACGAATCGTTACTGAAATCCAGTTCTCGGTGAAATTCTTTGAGCGTGGAGTAGTTCTGTAGCGCTAGGAACTTGTTCCCAATAATATCATTTCTTCTCACAAGTTGGATCCACGACTCGTTAAACTGGTACAACCGCAACCAGGTGACTACATTATCTACGGTCCACTCTTCAGGAACGCTTGGGTCCCACGATATTGACGCCTGGCGTGGTTTAGCCTCAGGACGAGGAGATCTTTTGTGCTCTGTAAAACTAAACAGCTCTTCTTGACTGGAATTGACGGCGGGATCTTTGTCTGTGGGCTCAATACATGGAGTTTCCCCTTCCCGTGGCTTATTCTTCTGGTATACTCTAGACTGCGTAGGATCGTAGCTCTTGGACCGTTTTTTCAGAATAGCGGGATACGGAGAGTTTTTATCTGGAGTGTTGTGTATTTTGTGGTTTAACGCTGATGCATTGAATATCTCTCCAGGAATGTCATTGTACAGTATCTTTGGTAGTTTTGTCATTACTTGACAGAATATGAGTTTATGTCGTCATTTGAGCGCGTGGTGTGTGGATGCTGTGTAGGGGTGTGAGATGTCAGATTTGTCTGCAGGTTGCTCTGACATTTTTTGACCGGCTCTATTTGTTTGGAGTTACTGTTTGTTTGGAGTTGCTGTGATACATCTGGTATCACTTCCTCCTTCTCTGGTTTGGCAGACATGGACAAGTCTAGACAGCTTTTTGGATACTCCAAATTTCTGTCTATTGTGGGGTGAAGAGGAGAATCAAAACTGCTTGAGCTAGAGCCATACACTATACTAACTATACAGAAATATCAAAACCAGTTCGCGGTCCAGTATCGCTGGATCAGAAGCTAAAAAGGTGCTTTTGCCGGCTTCTATACACATAAGGAGAGCACATAGCTCTTAAAGGGAGAGTTTGATCTGAGCGCATCGGAACTCTTCTTATGTAAGTGCATTAAATGTCTGCTCCACTGCTTGAGGCAATGCACTATGCGGGGCATGATGCAGTAGACCGCATAAGCCTACAGGTAATGCGGAGTGGGTTTATTAATAGATCCGAAGATCACCCCTCTAAGGCCGAAGGACCTGAGGTTGCATTAGGCAACCAAACCCTCCTGTGGATGACGTCACAAGTCAAAGTATTGACTATATATGATACATCGTGGTAGCGATTCAAGTGAACAGAGATTGCCCATTCGAAAGGATAGATAAAACCTATGCACTCGCTACGCGAGGCGGATAGCTTATCTGCTGTAAGAGAGGCGAGGTGCGCATAATGCTTCAAGTAAAATCCCGCGCTGGAATCTATGCGAGTCTAGACTCTGTTGAGCTCTAGGCTGATGAATATTTCGGATAAAAGGGGGAAGTGGCGTTGGGGCGTTTGGAGGTATATAAGGGTAGAGTTCCGCATCAGGGAGATCACATAGAAATTAGTATTCGCCAGATCGCTGCGATCTGATCTATGATCTTGCGATCTAGATCAAAAGATCAGATCACAAAAATTGGTCAGCGATCTAAGATCATTTGATCTAGACCAAAAATTTCACAGAGCGATCTAGATCGCGATCTTGGTGAATACTAATCGAAATAATACATTGACACCCACACTTATGCCAAAGAACTCTAACACCAGTTCTGATAAGAACTGGTTTAAAGGGAACTGGTTTAAAGGTGGGACGTGTAGTATTCTCCAAGATCAGATCTAGATCTCAGGCCAAAAAACAGAGATCGGGCTTGCTATTCAAGATAGCTAGCTCGAAAGGATACAAACGACATGTACTCAAACCAAATACTAAAGTCTCAAACATGAGAGGGGGGACAGAGTGTGATCACGCGCTGTGGAAGATGATGACGCAAAACGTCTGGGCTCACGATCGAGAGTAAGGCTCGTCAGATCCGGATCTAGATCCGGAGTAGCTTTTTCGATCCGGATCGATATGATCTTAAATCGCGTCATTGAATCGCGAACCGGATCGGATCGGATCGATTCGATTCGATTCGACACAGTTGAGTAAAAAATATATGAATTTTTCAAAAACAGTCTCACTAAAGCTATAGTATGTAATCGCTGCTCGATCAATGTCCCGTGGCGTTGTGACAAAGCCACAATCTTCTTCATTTAAAGGCTTGAAAGAATCACCGTTGGACCGAAGGTAATCACGAACTACCAATAGCTCCTTGGCAGTGTCGCTTTCCAGTGAACTGCGCGTCTCAACGATTACCTTCTTACTCAAAGAAGATAAACGCTCAACCGATGTGGAGCTGGCAGGAAAAGATAGAATCTTGCTTGCCAAAGTATACATTGCAGGGAAATTATCTTTGTTTAGATCCCACCAATCCCGGGGTCTTCCAAATGACATATCATACGGTGAGCTGAAATAGCGAGCTATCTCGCCCTGTGCGACAGGCTTCCTTTCGAAAAAGGCTCTGAGCTCTTCCTCAGGAGCCATAGAGGTGTGTCGCGGTATTGTCGTTTTGTTACGGACTACGCTTTCTGTAAGCCTCTGAATTTCCTCCTTTCCTTCCTGTATAATTGTTTCAATGTCAGAATAGAAGTATTTCAGTTCGGAGAAGGATCCTTCATGCGCGGGCCTAAAAGGGCAGCAATCACCACTCCCTTATTAGTAAAAGGCTTTTCCACGTACTTCACAAATTTGGGCTCAGACTCGGCAATAACCTTCAATGTGTCTGAGCCCAAATTCGGAAATGATCCACTGACCAGATGAGCAGTCTTGAGATCTGAAGACATCCTCGCTTCGAGAAATACTTTTCCTAAGCTCACTAAACCTTGAAGCAAAAATGAAGCTGACACCCCGTCGGTACTTCTAGCTGATCGCTTCAGGGGTAACAGAACTGAATTCGTTCTCAGCGTCGCCTCCGTTTAGGGTCCGGTAGTTGACCCTAAACGGTTTGGAGCGGGCGCTTTTTCGAACATTAGACATTGAGGTATACAAAAAAGAAAATTGATCGACCAATAAATCTAAAAACCAAATGATATTTCTGGGAATTGAACTCCGGGGGCGGATCGCGAATCGATCCGGGTTGGATCTAGATCCGACTGATACTTTTCGATCCGATCCCAGCTGTCGATCCGGGTAAATAATCGATCCGATCCGCCGGATCTGACGACCCTTAAAGGCTCACCAAATTGCGATCCAGGATCACAATTTGAAAAAACGAACAAATCACTAGGGATCCAGGATCCCAATTTCATAAAAATAACGGATCAGATCACTGGATCTGGTGAGCCTTACTTCTTTTAATGTACCCTACACTCACCGTATGTGGAAAAGCATTCTAAAAGAGTCTGGCCTGTTCAGGCATCCGAATGACTTTAATTGACCGCATGATACAACTCGGGAATGTTGTCCATGTAGCAGATTACCTCTCCCAAAGATGTTTTGCAATAGCCCTGAGATAAATTATGACCCTTTCCATATCTATTCTTCAAAATGCAGCAGTCTTCTGCTATTTTTTCTAAGTTTTGAAAATTGCATCATCAAAAGACTTTTTCGCTTGAAGTTTCAAAACAGTCAGTGATGTGGTATGACGATGAATCCTGCAAGCATTTACTGCTAATTTGGTGCTAGTTTAAAATACAACTGTGAGTAAAGTTGATCAAATGAAGGATGCCAGTGTTTTGAATTATCTCTTTCGATCCCTCCTGCAAGGACTGGGAACCAATATTATAGATATTCCCTTTACAACTCAGGTCAGGAGTATTGGAGATTTCATGGTATGGAAGGTTTAAGCCGGATTCGATACCTCGCAAGGCAGACTGTCTTCCTACTGTGTCATTCAAGGGCTGGAGAATGAGCATAGAGAAGGATTGATTAATTTTCGATGAAAAGACGATTTGTAGTCAACATAACGGGAGTTTTTTGGCGCAGTCAGGGCACATCCAACAATTCTTTGGACTTTACCAGTTTGTGGTATTTTGAGGGAGAGCACGATATTGTTGTAGTTACTCTTTGGAGGGGGGCACCATTTTACTGCAGCGCAAACAGGGTATGGAGAATCCGAAGCATGGCCGAGACTACCTAGCAACAAGGAAAGCTGGAGACAAAAGACTAGAAAAAAAAAATGAGCAATGTCTCCATGTTTTGAGGTGTAATGTGACCCAAAAAAGCATCGCCCAACTAGTTCTATTCTATAGCTCTTCGACTTATGCTTCTTCGCAAATAGTATTTTGGCAGTACAAACTTTATATCCCAGCTGACCGCAAGTAATAAGGCGCTTTGATAACAACCTTAAGATCAAGACTAGAGCCTTGATTGAAGTGCTGTTGTTGAGGTGGAAATCAAAGCACCCCTGTGCTTCAGTTAGCTGGAAATATAAAAACAAAAATCACACAGAAGGGCACAGAAGGCACTTATGCTTCCTACTGGTAATCATGGCAGTACTCAGAGATAGTTGCCTTTAGCTAACAGGAAATAAGAAACCCACTTGCCTGAGTTTCCGGTTCTTTCTGATCTCCAACTCATCAAAACACTTTGCCCCTTGCTTTAAGAGCCTTGCGAACTCTGAACACAGATCCTGTAACTACACTGTCAAGGGAAAATTTGTCCTTCTGAGTGAATAATTTATGTAACGATATATACAGGACTAAAGCAAGCGGAGCTCTGAGACTCTAAGCACCGTTAGATCGTGCTTCACTGGAATATGACGCACGTGTCTTTGTCTTCTTTTGGTAACCTCCTTAACATAGTATGGCTGCTTTGTCTTTTCTATCACTGTAGCCTTGATGGAAAAGAGCTGGGGATCGATGGGTTTTCCGGCGAAAATGTAATTCCGGGAACCTATCGAGATGACGTCATTAAAAGTAAGGGTGTCTCCGATTTCGGCATGTTTCATCCTAAAGGGGAGAAAAACTTTGTCACCTTCTGTCACCATGTAAGGTCTATTGTGCACGCGTATCGTCGCATAGAGGTCTTTTTCGAATTTAAGAGGGGTCAGATTTGTCAACTGCTTTGTTGCCGGTGGAGCCACAACATTGTGCAACTGGCGAGAAAACGTGAGACTAGGACTCAAAAACTTTAACATGTCGGTGGATTGGTGTAGGGATGAGGTGTGCGAATGTGGTAATGTGAGTAAAGCATTTGACAGTCAATGGTTTTCTCTTGAGGGAGGATGACAATCATGTAAAATCAAGGTGATTTTTTTTTATTATGTCTCATTTAGGCATGTCATATGATACATCTCTTTCGACACTCCGCGTGCTGTGGAACGGAACATGTGCTAGAAATCAACAATAGCTCAGCGTATGATGTGCATGGAACTTGATGCTTTGGGAGTCTCAGCGCTACACTAGGAACCTGTGTTTCCGTGTATGGTGCACACAGCATAAATCAGACAGCCATGAAGCTTTCTATAGATGAGTTTCAGAAAATTAATTAACCAGATACTCACGGAGTGAATTTCAGTGATGTAATCCAAGACTCCATCTATTGCTAGTCTGCGAAGAAGGGTGATTATGGAGTTACTCGGAGGAAGCGTCAGATGCTTGTCCATGGCTCATTGACAAACTCATGCCATTTTACATCCCTGTTGTACTCACAGAGATGAGAATTGCAAAACTTTCATCAGCATGTAGTTGGCGCTCTGTTAGTTCCTTCATCGTGAAGAAAGATCATTCCTTTTTTGCAACCCTCCAGAAAGAAGTGCAAACGTTCAGCAAAATGATGGCAGAGGTCAGGTTCTAGACCGGATCTATGAACTAATCAGCAGCATGAACACGTTCAAATACATCGGTGTATTACCTCATGGGGAATACAATGTACTCCAATGGGAATCGTTATCCAACACCAATTGGCATGATGAGAAAGCCCCTATCAGAAGGTCACTCCATGGCGATGCTCGCACATACAAAGACACCTAAACACCGACGTTCACAAGTTGTATCTCATAGTATTACTAAAAAATAACGAACGAGAAACGTTTTCTCAGGGATTCTATCACTTGAAACAACCTCTCCTGACATAAAATTACTCCCTCTTCATCAACCCCTTCATCACCTTTCTCCTTTGGCGGATCATATACGTGAACAACATATAGAAGCCTGGCGCATAAGTTGCCATGATAATTTTCAGTGAAAGCGCATAAGCTGGGCCAACAGCTTTTGCAGCCTCGGGAAGAGACAGATAAATCATACAAAGCTCACTAAATACACCCGTTGGATACAAAACCAGAAAAGTGTTGTACCGTAAAAACGACAGCCACTTTGGAGGGTTCCCGCCGGAAGTAATATTCATGGCATAGTAGAGATAACGGATCACCTCAGTGATGGACCAGGATACACACATGGTTACATAACTCCAGTGTTGGTTTGCCGGAGATTGCGGAAGCAGCTGGACAATGCCGAAAACCAAAACCAAACGACTTGCAACTTGCATTGCCGTAGTAAAAACCGGAGACCTCACATTACCAACTGCCGAGTTGTAAACTTCCACCAAGGCAAGAGATTGCACTCCAGTAACGTACAAATTGGTATCCTGATACGTTATAGGCTGACCGGAGGAATTGAATTTCCATAATACACCGAACAAGACCCCAAGCCATAACACAGAGGAGAGTTGGTTGTAACGGGCTAGCCACATTTTTGTTTTGCACTCACTTTGTATTGTTTTTCTCTCTCAGTCCAATGAGATGATATATGCCTCAGTTGAACAGATCTAACTGGTCCAAACACCGAATTCATTCATAGAGATTTTTCCTAGATGGTAGTTTGCATTCTTACATCTCCACGAGTCACCTGATCTAATCCTACTCCAATACTACTCCACGAAGAGCTACAATTCGGTATCCCGAAGGTTAGACCGCCTTTAGCTATTGCAGCAAAGGATAAATCTGACCATACAGCCAACTCTTAGAAGACAGGACTCAGGGCAAAAGAGCTTTGGCGTGCAAACACCTGCGAGACCTTCCAGGGCCTTGTTGTCAAACACCGGAGCAAAGCGGAAGGATGAGAAAAGTGGTTCAGGAAGGATCTAAGTTAATCGATTCAGTCGGCCGATTCTTGTGCAATTGATTTTAATCTAGATGTTCCAGTCGAATGCTAGAGCGAAGTGACCTGGTTTAAAGGATGGTGTGATGTTCTTTCAAACCTGTTGTCTTTGTAATCTTTCAAGCACAATAGGATGGAACAAGTAAAAACGCCTTGTTTTCATTTCCCATGCACAAGATCCAATGTGCTGAGATTGCAATTGTCTGTGCTTGTAGGTTTCCTCGTGATTTCCTATGAAGTGGGTCAACCCTCTTGCAGTAGTAGTTTGAACTGTCTCGGACTTGACGAAATTTTCGGATTCGCCTTGTTCTTATTGATCATGTGAGTCGGTACGTTTGGTCATATTTTTCTTCAGTTATGGTTAAGGCTGCTGCCAGATTATCCAACCCTCTTTGGGCACTTTCTCTCCTTTCATCGTTCAGCATTTCCTTGTGAGCGACCACTATACTGACCTACAACGGCAGTAAGCGTATCCTGGCTTTGATCGTATATTCCATCGCGTAGACAATTCTGATGCCCTTCAGTCCAAGTTTGGACCTACCGCGGATTGTAGGAT
Organism: Citeromyces nyonsensis; assembly: GCA_030580415.1. Taxonomy (NCBI): domain Eukaryota; kingdom Fungi; phylum Ascomycota; class Pichiomycetes; order Pichiales; family Pichiaceae; genus Citeromyces; species Citeromyces nyonsensis. The sequence goes on from JAKTTA010000027.1 coordinate 27,994, forward strand.
ACGTCTTCTCTTTCACTTCTTGGATGTCTTCATGTTCAAGTTCAATGCTAAAGGTCATGGTATTCATGTAGTTGGTGAGGGCCCCATACCGAGCCTCGGCGCAGATACACTGATGAATCGCTTGTGAGAAGATAGCAGTTCTGTGTCGCTCACTCTTATACTGACAGTGATCTTTGAATGGTAAACTGTGGCCACGAAATGAGTAAATCAATATGAGGATACGTGATATTGAAGCACACAAGTGGTTGATTATCTGCAGAAAACAGCAGACCCGTTGCGTTTTCATGGTCATCTATGTCGTTATTGACCAGTCGGTATAAATCCCGGTAAATGGCGCCACTCTATACCATGTATGAGGAAAAATCTGGGCAAATCCTGTTTAAATGAGCAATAGGACGTGATAGTGAAAAGCCGCTTCTGTCGCAGAGGGGCAGAGTCCCAATTTCCCGCCTTGAATGAATTCAGCTTTCTACCAACATGAATTGAAAAAAAGAAAAGATTTCTTTCAGGCCATTATAATCAAGGCCATGTGCCAGCTCATCTAACTTTTCGTAACCCCTTTCAAGATCCTCCATAGTCATTTTGTAAGAATTCTCCGACATGCAAACAAGATGCGATACATGACTCATCTCACCAAGGCTATCATTAGAACTATTTGTTGAGATGATGGAGCTTCCTCTGATGTCGGATGTGGAAAGTAGCTCACAATCACTATTGACCGTACATTACCCCAACGAGAAAAAAAGGATTTAATTCGAAGAGAGATATTCCAAAAGAGTAGTTATAGAACACAAGCTAAGGAGCTAATTAATGCGATCGGGAAAAAAATCGATACATCAAGAATGACTGGTGTAAGGATTCAATGAAGACTCAAGAGGGAAAGCTGTAGCTTTGGTTAGCGCACGCCGGTACCGTTGCATGAATATGATTATTTGTAGTTCTGTGGCATATGGAGGTCATTAGACCCGGGAGACCTGAAGCCCTGTGAAACAAGGTGGTCTACCGGGTCACAGAAATAAGCCTTGAAATTTTACTCTAATGGCTGGGGTCATCACTTCAGGACACTGGGAGATGGGTCTTGTCTTCTACTTTCTCCTTCTTTGATGGCCGATCAAAAAAGGTTGCATTGAACGTATGGAAAATGGGCTATGTGACTTCAGATCAAGTGACAACGGAAATAGGCTTGCCAGCAAGTAGCTCAGTCATACCATAGAAACCTTGGATATTTCCGCATCAGAAGAACAGGAAGACGAGTAAGAGGAAGATTGACTTGATCATTAAAAATGTGTGGAAGTGGATTCATGTAGTAGAAATATTGCAATCAGGATCTGATCTTGAGATCTTCTGGTCCGAGGACCCATCCTATTCTCGCATAGATTTTCTTCTTTTCAGAGATAGCGTATGTGGTTTCTCATACTCAGGTTCAATCAACAGCTCGAGCTTATGTTTATCCTTTTTCTCCAAGACGGGAAGTTGTATTTTGTCCTCAGCTAGGTTGATTTATTGCAGCACAAAAAAGGACTCGCCAAATCTAACTTCCCCATCAACTTCTATAAGACAGAATCCAGAGTGATATAGCGTTGGCACACAATCTACCCAGATGTCATCTAGTGCCATGTAAATCTCGAGCTCTTTCAGCGAGGTGATTCAAAGAAGCCCCGGTGGAAAACAGTGCTGTCGCTTCCCACGCACGAGATCAAAGATTTTGAGAATATACTTTTCGGCCCAAGCCTTTTTCTTTGCCGTGATTGTTTTCCCAATCATCAAAACTTGTGAGTTGGCCGAACACTCCTGCAAAACAGTAAAGACTGCTGCGGCCCAGACTGTTTCAAAAACTTTAGACCCATCTTTTTCAAATTGCACCTTGTCCAAATTGTTCATTGGGAAACACTCATCACAAGTCTCCTCGTCTCTTTGCGTGCGATCTTCTTCACTAAGCGCCAGAGCTTCTGCGAGACTCACCATTCCACTTTCGCACATCGCTCGCCTATTCTCGTCCAACATATCCTCATGAACACCTGCTAGCTGTTGAGTTACAACAGCAGAGAGTAAATCTCACCTCTGATCATGTCTCACAATGCAGTAGACGATTCTAAGACGCTGAATTTTGGGCTGACTTTTTCTCCCGTCAGTGGAACCGCATTTACTCTCAGACTTTCTATGCATTCGTCTTAGAATTTAACCTTGAACCTAAATGTGGTCATGTAGTCTGTGATGACCTCATACCGGGTCTTGACGCGAATACATTGATACACTACTTGTGCTAAGACAACGTGGGCAAAAACAGCCGATAACAAATATTTGCTGGCCCCTTTTACCTAGCAGGCCATCCGGAAGACCAAAAAAGAAGAGCATACAAACACAAGACGCACAAAGAAAGAAGCGATCATTTAAAAGCTGCAGATATCATGAGCAGGACCACCCTTGCAGATCCTGCACAGAACCAATCAGAGAGTTACCAGATTGAGTAAAGTACTGTAATGAATAATCCGCGAAACGTTTACAACTCGGGCACTGTAAGAAGGCAATACCGTTAACTACCTCTGAAGGTGGACAAAATTTTGCGAGGGCATAATCCTGATTTGAAAAACTGCTGGGGGCATTTCGCAGAACAAAAAGATCCTGTTATTTGGTGATCTGATTTTTACAAACTACGATGATTTGATCTTGGTGACGTTGAGAATGAGTCAACTGAAAGAAGACCATTTGTTACGCCTTGAAAAGCAAAGACATAATTGAGAGCTGAGTGGGTATATCAGTAACATATATAGATCCCAATTTTCTGAACCTCCGATCTAAGCTTTAGGCAAAATCTGATTTGGAATCTAGATCGGGATCTTGGTGGACACAAATTTTATTTAGAGAATCAAATTTCATACGCATTCGCAAATTTAGCTCAAGATTCACCTGCGCCATTTTCTTTATAAGCTATCGAGATTGAAGTCACTTAAAGAACAGGCCATAAGGAGCAGTTATGGTATATCCTTACACCGTCTTAAGGATCACTTTGTTTGAACGTTTTCGACTGAAAAAATAGCTCCTTGCTTACGCTTTATCTTGAAGATCATAACTTGTCCATTACATCTCCTCAGCTTAGGCCTCATTGTATGGTAGTGTTTATGAAATTCATCTAAAAGCTCGTTTCATCCATAACTCTCTTGGACATCTCTCACCAATGAGGTTTTAGCTCCTTGCTCAGTAAAATTCAGAGGTTCCTCGCTGACGCTCGTCACCAGATCGTCACCACCACATCAAAAATCATTAGTCTGCTGAATATAGTTGGCCATATTCAAATGCTTCTTCTCATCCGAGTCCCAAGAATCATCCTGCCACGACTCATCATAACCTCCGCCCCACGACTCCCCCCTGCTGGAGCTTCGCCGCAGACCCAGATCCTGTCCCTGGGCGGTTTCCTCATCCTCCGAAGAGTCCGACAGCGGATCCACAAACGGTTCCTCCAGTTTTTCAAACTCCTCCTCGTAATCTTCATCTTTTTGTGGCCCCACCGGGTTCAAGAGCCCGCCACGCGAGTACAGAGGGTGGTCATCGCGCGCATAGCTCTGCCCGTCGTCGTTGGGGTCTTCATAATCATCGTCATCATCTAGTAGCCCCATTGGGGAGAAATCGTAACTCATTTGTCTTTTACCCTCTTTTTGTTCTGTTGCACTCCACTCTTCGTCGTCATCCTCGTCAGAAGAACCAAACCTCTCTGGTGCATCGTTTCTCATCTGCTGAGACATGTAACGGGAGAACTGGTCCTTGGGCTCTTCGTCTCCCGCTTTCTCCGAAACACTCTCCTCCTCGTCAGGAGAGCTGCCCAAGATGGCGTTGTACTTTTCGCGCGTCTCCACAAGCGTCTCGTTCACATACTTGTTCCACTCGTCCTGAGAAGTGGATTCCTCTATAACACTAGACACAGACAAAGGCTGGTAGAGCGTGGTGAACTTGACAACCTCTTCTGCAATCAGAGTGAGGTGGCCCATGTACCCGAGACGGAGTCCCGTCTGTTCCTCGTAGTCATCGCACTTGCGTTGGCCCTCAATAATCGACTGCGTGATCTGGCCCTGTCCAAAGAGGTCGATCGCAAGGAACCGGTTGTAGCCAACGTCCATGGAGCCGTTGAAAATCTGCTGCACAACGTCGAAAACCACATTGTGCAGAAAATTGTTCCAGGAAAAGCGGAAAAACATTGACAAAATAACAACCGTGACTCTGTTGTCAGCCAGAGCAATCTTGAGCCTGTCTCCTACAACAGGGTTCGCACGTATCGCCTCCTCCGAGTCGTTTCTCACTTCAAGAATAGTCTCGTCCATATCTGTTTGGTGGTCTTCCTCCTGTAAGTTATGGTCCGCTTGGTCTTCACCTTCAACCTCATGTGCATGCTCTACGGTGGAGTTTGCATCTGGCGAATTCAGTCGCAGGTTATTCACTTCCTGAGCCACATCGTCCAGACTCTTGAGCCGCACCCTTTCCTCGTCCCTCTCGCGCACAATGGACTCGCCCTTGTCGTCGTTGAGGAGCGCCATATTGGAGCAGTGCAGGAGCTCAGCCACAAGCTCGCAGATGCGGAACCGCTCAAACCCGAGCGGCTCGATGCTGCCAAAGGGAGTCTCGAGAACCCGCTCCTCCTTGCGGCTGATCATCTCGGTAAACTGTGGAATTGCTTCGGAAAACACATTCACAAGCGCCCCCAAGTATATCGGGTCGCGCGGAGTGGGCGGATGCGATTCTATGGTTACATACACAACAGGAACGTAGTCGTAATCCGAGTTGTTTTTACGGATGATCTCAATTACAAGCCCCACCCCGTTAGCCAGTCCAGAACCGCCACACAGCATGTGCGACACAAGTTTGCGCATCATCGGCTCGCTCACAAGCTGTCGCGTCAACTCGTTCGGCCCGATCGTAGAGCTGTCGGTGTTGGAGTTGGCAGACAGCGTGATGAAGGCTTTCAGAAAATCCGTCACTGAAGACTGCACCGTCGATACCACTGAGGGAGCCAGAAACTCAATCAGCTGTGGCATCAGGTTCTGCTCTAGTAAAACTTCGATAACACCGGTTGGAGCATCGGGTTTGTCGGAGGAGATCGTTTTCAACAGGAAATCCATAATCTGCGGACGGTCCACGTGCCGCACAAACCGCTCCACCAGGTTTTCCTGCTTCAAGATATACGCAATCATACTCTCTAGTTTTGTATCCAAAAGATGCTCATTGACTTTGGTGAAATAGTTTGACGCATCCACACTTACAGGATCTTCCCGATCCAAGATCCCCCACAACTTGTCTAAAAGTGGAACACTCTCCATCAGCCTGTCTGTCAAAGCCCACACGTCTGCGCTAAGAACCTCAGATGCCATTTGTGCTCGACGTCGATACGCTTCTAGCGGGGTTTCCTGTTCGTGCTCCATCGTCACATCATTCAAATCATCAGAATCAGACTCGTTATTCTCGCGTAACTCCACTTCACGAGGCATTTCTGGCTTTGTCACTTCTGGCTCCACTTTAGTCTCGTCAAAATCCTCCACAAGGAAATTTACAAGTTTCTCCAAAACCTCCGGCTCCCTAAAGTACTCCACAAGCGTAGTGTTTGACGACATGAGCTCCTGCAAAAGTTCCGAGTCATCCAATATTTCATTCAGCGTAACATCTGGCTTCTCCAAGAGAAGGGATACGCTTGAGGTGCGTCCAAACCTCCAAAACATACCAGACATCTTTCAAAGGGTAATATTTTCACAGCTTTTCGTCTGTTGGTGTCAAGCGAATCGACTCTGTTCCGTATTCCTTTTCAATGGCAGTCAGCAGACGAAAATTGGTAAGGGCACGTCCTTGTTGGTAAGAAGTCACGTGAGAGGTGATGCAAACTTTGGAACTTTGGAGCCAAGCAGAAATGTTTGCTGTGCTCAGAACAATTAGTGCGACGAAGCTTTAGCTGAGGAGCTAACTTGTATACTTGGGTGAGCTCTTGAAATAGGGTTGTAAAATGGAAATTGGTTGTCAAGAGTTCTCTATCGCGTTTTACAACAGTTCATCAAAACTTTTGATATTTACTCTCTCGATAAACAACTTCAGACTTTTTTTCCGGCTAGACTACAATCTACACGTCTAACGGTTGCACAAAATTCCTCCCGCTGTGGATTTCGTTTCTATTCCTCCTTCGGTAAGTTGTCTGTTTTCCACTGCTTCCAACTCTCTGCCAGGATTCAAACAATCGCACCACTTTCAACTGATTTCTGGGTTTTTGCTCAACCATAAGGCTTCTCCGGCAGCTTTAGCGCTCGAAAAGACATTCCTATTGTCCTCATATTAATATGGTTGTTATAAAATTTATAGCTCCTAGTAATGATGATACTGATGTTGAATGTAATGCAAATATTGTCATATATAAATATGAGAGAGATAGATATAAGGGGGCGTTAGTTTGGACGGTTGTCAGTGAAGCAGCAGGCGTTGATATGGACAGTTGTCAGTGAGGCAGCAGCAAGTCAGAGTAGTCATATGTGAAGATATAACCGGGGCTATCACCAGTTTAGGTGAAAAGAGGTATCATCAAATACTAGTCGCAGGCAGAGTAGATTGGGTGACCTAGGGACAACGGAAGTAGTTGGTTGCAATCGGTGAACATCAATAAAAGAATATGTCAATTCACAAATATAAATCTTAGATAAAGAAAGAAGAAAATAGAAGAGTCAAAGTAGGGCCTTAAATAGGCAAAAGAAAGGGAAGTTTTAGTAGCACGTGAGTATAATGTTGCATCCAGACATTTCAGTCTGTGTATGCCCAAAAACGGGACAATATTGCTTCCAGTCCAACTATAATAATTAATTATATATGTTTAATGCCTAAATTCAAAGTGTTTTTTTTCCCCTAAAAGACAGACCTTGTTGATGAGTTATATATATATATACTTCCCGTGTATCAACATATCTTGTTTGCGTTTTCAGTCACCTCACTCAAAAAAGTGGATCTTCATACCCAACACCTTCGGGTGACCCGCTACAATTTTGGCTACCTCGGTTACTTCTGTTTTCTTGTCTTCTTCCTTCCTTTATTTGTTCACTTTCTGTACAGCCTCAATTTATCTTTACCTTCACGGTGTTTGCTTGTCCCCTCAAACGTATAAGCGGTTTTGGAATGCAGTAGCATGCTTCATCGCATGCTTTGTCAGGATTTTCTAATCCCCCCGTGAATGTGATACTGGGATCACTTCACCGTATCGTCGTTTCATGTGAAAGTAATGGATCACATACATGAAGAGGTCTATTAACATTAATAACAATAATAACCAATTATATTAATGGCGAATAACATTGTAGGGTATACGCGGTCAGTGAGGAAGGTTAAGGTATGACTCTCAATTGGAATACACGTAGCACTTATATAGTAGCCCCTTACAGGGTAACACCTTACAAACCCTTACAAACATATTTGCTGCAGGACGCGTAGCTCAAAATGTTTAGGGGTGCACCTAAACATTTTTCACTAACAAAATGGCAGCAAAATGTTGAGAAAATGTTGAAAAGTCGTGGAAAGAGCCAAATGTTGCTGCATGAATTCTGGCAAAAAGAACGCGCATATTTCAACAATGTTAAAATGTTAAAATGTTTCGCGCAAAAGAACGCACCCTTAATTCATCAAGATCATGAATTTGTTATAACTGTTGCCAGAATAATAGCATGCTCGAAACGATGTCGTCTTGAGATTTTCGGGTGTCAAGGCAGCTTTTAAAGAGACGTAAGCCTTCTGCTTCAGCTCTGGTGGCTGGGATGATAGCCATTTTTAGAAGAAGAAACAACTTGACCTTTGAAGCGTAACCCAGCTGTTTCTTGCCCTACTTGTGGAGTTGCCCTAATCTTAGACGGATATCAGAACAACATCATCACAATGATGGATGCTGTACTAGCACACTCTTTTATAACCATTCTGTCATCTCTCCCTGACATCTCACACTTCCGCTTCGCGTCAGTGCTCGAAAAAAGTGCTACATTATAATTTCTCACTCTCCTTTGACGAAGATGTTAAAGAGGGAAAATAAAGGATCGAGAACCATTTTTCGGAGATATAGTCTGATCATGCTTATGCCTGCATGGTCCAATACTGCTACAGTTTCTTTGAATGAAAGTCTCCTTTGAGGAGTACAGCAAACCTTATACAACGGACGTTCTGGGGCGCATCTCTTGCGACTTTACTCAAGAACTAGTGATATACTGTCAAGTGACTACTTACTGCGATTGTCTACTGACAAGCACCATTTATCAGGCCGTGAGCTTGGCAAGACGATAAATCGGATATCGCATTTTGAGCCGTCTCAGGCATCTATTTGCAAAAGGCTAAGAGGATTGGCAGATCAAATTAATTAGATATGGCGAGGGGCGCTGATACATATACGTGGCATGTGGTATGAATTGAGTCTAATAAGCTTAATCATCAAGACACGATAGGCAATTATTGCTTGATAAGGCCTAACTGCTGACCCAATACTTATATAAACGAGCGGTTGGAAGGCCTGAGAGTCCTAATATTGACAACAATCGGTCAGGATTACCACCGCATAACTGACTCAAGCATCTATCGCTGACAAAACATCGATACCACAAGTTGGAGCATAATCACGTCAATAATATTTCCACACGGAAGAGTTTTTAAGACAGGAGCTTAACGCCCGCATCTGAATGTCCGATCCTGGAAGGAGATAAATGATCTCAGGGCAACGAGCTTCGCATATCATCAGGTTATAAAATGATTCCCTGGTAGCTTAATGTGCTGTCCTCTGTGGAAACACAATGGCCAGGAGGGTCAAACCAGCTCTTCCTTTGACTCCAAATGTTTGTTCTTCACTGCAGCAATGAAGCGAAAGAATACTGAAGTCCATTAGCGTATCCAAAACAGTACTCCTAATGACTGAGCGGAGACATTACCAAATATCACGTAATATTCCGATCATTTTCATGTGAGCATCAATGACCAGTCTTCTTTGGCAACATAGCTGTTAGGTGAGCTGCAGACAGAGCGTGTGGCCAGCTAATTTTGACTGAAAACTGTTTCAATCACCCACTGTAAAAGAGGGTTCTGCATTTTTCCCCTTGTCAATACTTGCACAGTCTGTGGTACTCCAGATAGCTCCACTTGGATATCTCGATGAAAACATTCTAACTCTCAGACTGTTGGAAGAAGCAAATCCCATTGAAACGTTAATTCAGGTATTATAAGAGGCTCTTTAACAGCCAGTAGATGTACAATCACAAATGATGGGGCAATAAAAGTACCGAGTTATTCAGTAATCTCTGTTCCGAGGGTATTTCAAGGTTTTAATTTTACTTGTGAGGGTATACAGGGTAGAACAAAATATTTGAGGGGCATTTCTCTGACTCATCTGAAATACTCTTACAGTTCACCCCCAGTAATCCTCACTGGCGTGACTCAAGTGAGGCTACCTAGCATTTTCCAGAAATCCTCATTCTTTGTCCTCTTCTTCTCTGCCGATTCCCGCATTCTCTCCTGTTCATGTTGCCAATGGAAATCATCTTCAAACGCACAATCTTTCCATTCCCAACCAATCTAACACTCTTTAACAGAAGTCTCCGAAATCCCCCTCAGACTTCAAATTGCTGACACCAGGAAATGTAACGATCCAGCAAACAGTCCACCGTGTCATTTGGAAACTGCACCTGGACCAGACTCTTCATGTAGGTTCCTCCCTCTGTCTCACAGCTAGATTTGAGAAAAGAGAGCACCTTTGTATGGAACTCGCCGTACCATCTGTACTCCCACGAGCAGATCTGAGCCACTGTCTTCAACATAAAGTCTGTTGGGAGACAGGCAAGGATATTGCGGTACTTTATCTTTGGGTTGAGTTCCATGAACTGAGTTGTATCTGAAACAAATTCCAGGTAGTAGTTGAGCAGTTTCAAAGCCGCCACGTGAGAATACCTAGCACTGAGGGCAGTTTTCAAAGCTATTAAACCCGCCTCATCGTGGTGAGTTCTAAGAGCAGCAAGACCGATTAGCTCCCATTCAAGAGCACTATGCTTGACGTCATAGCCTTCAGACCTGCGCTCGTTTTCCCACATGAGCACAACCCTGAGATCGTCATACAGTATCAAGAAAAGGTTGTCGAGCCACCGTTCACAAAGCCGTTTCGCCCTCACGCCCTCCACCGTTGTGTACTCCTCCTCCATGACAAAAACCTGAGATCTCAGTTTCAGAAGATGGTCCCAGCCAACAGCTCTTGTGATGAGACACAAAAGGTCGTACGCCACGGCAAAAGTAGCCTTGAACTTTGTGGCATTGTATACTCTCAGAAACATAGGATCCACAGCATCTACTTGCTTCTGAGATGAAAACTCCACCACTCCGTCAGCGTTTTCTCCAAAAATGGGACTCATAGCAACTTCCCAAACGCCTTCAAAATAGCCCTCCGAAGGTTGTTCGAAAGTTGTGGCCCGAGGGGTCAGCGGCTTGGAGATGTCACGAGGCCTCGCGGCATACATGGGACACGAGTTCAACGCCAAAAGCGCATCAGCGTAGCACTTGTTGGCGAGGTGCACTTTCACCAAGGTGGCCCAGTACTCAAACTCCATTGGGGAGGATTCTACCGCACGCAAGATCGGCAATACGGCGAGATCTGGACGATTTTTACTTAAAAGATAGTTTGTCTGCTTGTTCAGAACGGCAGAGTCTCTTGGATTACGCTTGATGGACTGATGTAAAAGGTTCACCGCTTCGATCTCCTTATCCTGCGAGATCAAAAGATCTACTAAGAGAGGAGCGAATGCGGTTTGTGGCAGCTTCTCCATCTGGTCAATGACAAACTGCTGCAGGTTTGTGAGTTTGGCCAAGATCACCAGAGCATCCACAAGATGGTTCTGGGTCAGCGTGGGCTGCTGCACCGTGGTTCTGCAGCCAGTCAGTCGACCGTTGGGGAGAAGCGCCACCATCTCGGAAAGAGCTCTCTTGCAGGAGATGGTGGAGGAAACAGGATTCAGCTGATGCAGTCCAGGCAACTGTCTCGAAGGGTCATTACAGAAAATTATACTTCTAATGAGTCCAGATACATAAGTCTCCCTCCAGACACTGTCTTCAAGAGTTCCATGGAGCGAAACTTGCCGGTGGTCTCCTGGAATCAATTGAACAGTTTTGTTCCCGCCATTGGTGAGTTCTATCCGCATTCGCACGTCTCCTTTTGTGAAACAGTTCCAAGAGCAGTACGTGGCTATCTGAGGGTGTTTCGCCGATGTAGTTCCTGAACCCAGCTGAATTGTAGATAGATACGCGACAGGAGCATCGGTAGACGATATATCTAGTCCTGTAACGAAATGGTAATATCCAACATCTCGCTGTGTGGACTTTTGGTATCTTGAAAAATGCACCAGATCTGGTGGGCCCAGCTCTTTGAAGGTTGGCAGCATGTTTGTCCTTGCCCCCAGTGACTCGCCAAACTCTCGCTCATGGATCTGAGGGATCACAACAGAGATCCTCTTTGTGGATGAGTGCTTTTTGTCCGTGTGATGTGAGCTCATCTAGTCGTGGTGATGTATATATATATATATATGTATGTGTGTGTGTCAGAGGTGTGGTTCTTGGGGGAGTGGATGAGGTACATTATCCGAATGTGGGAGGTGAAAATTATGAATGGTTTTTTCCATACAGTCAAAGTTTCTAGCTGTCTTCTTTGGTGTTTGTCTTTTTCTGATTCTGCAATCTTCATTTGGAGTAGTTATGACGAAGCGTCAGCTGAGAAGCCTTGCCATACGTGGAAAGCGCCTTTTCAATCAGCCTTCTGAAAGCAGCAAAGGCGAGAGAGATTCATGATTTTCGCGATGATCCGGCCATCAAAATAAAACTCTGGGAGAAAGGAGGGGCGAAAGTGCCTCCTCGATCCTTTCCACCAACTATTTTCTATCATTACCAGCTTCATTAACTGATAGGCTTTATATCTTTGAGTTCTTTCTCCAACTTTTGATCTGGCTAAATGGATATCTGGCAAGCCGTGATGTTATATATCTTGACATAAAGGCCGATAAAGCACGTCAGTTAATTATATCTAGACAATGCGCAACGTTGCGCCAAATCTTACCCTCTGTTGCCAACGGACATCACCGTGTCGGCCTCATTATTGCTGGAAAATCTGTTAAGCGAAAAATGAATTTCAAATAAATCTATGCGAGACTGGGGGTTACATCGAGGACATTTTCAGAAAAGACATGACCAGCACCTACTTGCGAGAGGCGCTCAACACTTTTCAACTACTCAGATTCCACAGTCATCTCACAGTCATCTCACAGTCATCTCACAGTCATCTCACAGTCATCTCACAGTCATCTCACAGTCATCTCACAGTCATCTCACAGTCTTCTCACAGTCTTCTCACAGTCTTCTCACAGTCTCCTCACAGTCTTCTCACAGTCTTCTCACAGTCTTCTCACAGTCTTCTCACAGTCTTCTCACGGTCATCTCACGGTCATCTCACAGTCTTCCAAAACTTCACACAGTCATCCAACACTTCACACACACTTCCGCTTCGCTCCACTTCCGCTTCGCTCCAGTGTGTGTTCGGATCATATCACCCTCAGCTTGGCCACCCTCTCAAACTCCCCCACCAACTCCTCTCTCACCAAATTCTTCCCAATAAAGACAAGCTTACAACTCCGGTCACTCTCCAGCTTTCCGCCGGGCATAATATCGTAGGTTTTACGCACTCCCTGAAGGACGGAAAAGTCCAGACTCTCAGCAACGAAAATACCCTTTGTTCTCAAAATCTCCGTGTCGCTCTCCCACAGGATATACTGCAAAAACGACTCCACGCACTCAACGTCTGAAGGGGCGAGTTTGGCAAATTGCAAAGACACGGTAGAGATCTGCGGGTCGTGGTAGGACGATGTGGATAGTTTCTCTAGAAAATTAGGATTGTTGGCTTCAAACGCATGCAGGTCCAAAATATCACCGAGATCCACCTCTCCAAACTTGGAGCGGTAAACGGGGGCGACTGAGTTGATGCTACTAATGCGGGTGGTGATCGCATCAAGATCACTGGAAGAAACCTGGTCCTCCTTGTTGAGCAGAATCACATCCGCTAAAGCTATTTGAAGATGAGCCGTGGTGACACCATCTTTAGCAGAACCGTGCCAGTGGCCTCCAGTATCGCTGAGACATGTCTCTATATGCTTGGCATCGAGCACGGTGACAACACCGTCTATATACACGTTTGAGGCCAGCCCTTCGTCGAGCCAGAAGATGGATGCTATAGGAGCTGGGTCAGCAAGTCCAGTAGTCTCTAAAAGTATATAATCGAAATCTGCTCTTTTCTCAACAAGTCTTTCGATGGCAGCCACACCGTTATCCTTCACAGAGCAGCACAGACACCCGTTCCCCAGATCGAGCCATTCTTCGTAGGAAGCGGACCCGTCTTGCAAAGTGACTGACTTTTCGATATCCGAAGAGTCTCCGAATTCGTTCAGAATCACGGCAATCTTTCTCTTTCCGTCTTTGGCAATCTTTTCTAAAAGCGTAGACTTGCCTGACCCCAGGTACCCGGTGATGATGGTGACAGGGACCTTTTTCAAAGGGTCACGGGTCACAGATGAGGGGGGCGCTGTTTTGCTGGAAGAGATTTCCTTTGCGGGAAAATCTCCTACAATCTCAGATACATCGTTTACGAGGTCTGGAACTTGATCCATTTATTGAGCCCGGTACACGACTATGGAGGATTTCATTGATCTGATTTTTGTGGGATTTGTTTCCCTTTTCCTAAAACTGGCTCCATTCACAAAAGTGGAAGAGAGTTTCAACATTCAGGCAATCCATGATCTGGTGGAGTACGGGCTGGATACATCGCAATTCGATCACGTGGACTTCCCAGGACCCGTTAAGCGGACTTTTGTAGGAGCGAGTATTGTCACCCTCTTTCTAAAACCGCTTGCCCTGCTTAATGTGGAGGATTTGCAGATGTGCGCGCGCGGAATTCTAGCCGGTTTCAATTGTCTTGCACTCATCAGACTGAGAAAGTGTGTCAAGACAGTATTTCCAAAAGCGAGTTTGTGGTTTGCAATTTTGCAATTCTTCCAGTTCCACACAGCCTACTATGCTTCTAGAACGCTGCCAAACTTTATGGCTCTTCCCCTTGTCAACCACGCACTCTGTTATTGTGTCCGGGGAGACTTTCTCACCGGTATCACGTGGCTTGCCTTTACGGGAGCTGTGTTTCGGCTTGAGGTTGGCATCTTTGGCCTGTGTATAGCTTGTATTGCCCTTCTTTTCGGCAGAGTTTCCCATTACGCCGTGGTGGTCAGAATGGCCATGGGCGCCATGGCTGGAGCTTTGCTTTCTCTGTGTGTAGATTCGTATTTCTGGAACCAGCTGGTTCTGCCTGAGCTTGACTCCTTTTGGTTTAACGTGATTGAGGGGAAATCAGAATTATGGGGCACTGAGCCTTTTGCAGCATACTTTACCAAGTATCTTCCTACGATCTTCATCCCTCCAACCGCGCTTTTTTTTGTCATTCCAGGGCTGGTTTCGAAAAGGGTACCCAGTCTGAAAATCATTGGACTTGGCTCCTTCTTGTACGTCTTTATCATGTCGTTGCAGCCTCATAAAGAGCTTCGTTTCATCATCTATGCTGTTCCAGGCATCTGCATGCTAGGCGCTTCCGGTATAGCTTCCACCACGTCAAAGAGAACGGTGTCTTCGCAGCTGCTACTGCTGCTAGTCATGGGGCTCTGCGCACTGGGCATTGCTGCATCCACATTCATGGCATATGCCTCTTCTTTCAACTACCCTGGCGGAGAAGCGCTTGAATCACTCAACAAGATCATCCTGCAAAGGGGCGAGCCGGCAAATGTGTTTATCGACATCCCTGCCAAAATGACTGGCGCTACGCTGTTTGGGGAGTTGCCAAATGCGGCCTACGACAAGTCCGAAACCGTTATTACAGACTGGAATTACAACTATGTGATTACAGACAAACTTCTTTCATCGCCGTGGGAAACAGCAGTGTCTATAAAAAGTTTTGCTGGGGTCAAAATTTCCAACTTTCTCAACATCCTCAAGGACGAAAAAGCGCTCTCCAGTATTTGGCAAGCCACACTAGACGAAAAAAGTCTCCGTCCCGTCAAAGAAGCCATCGACAGTGTCATACAGCTCAAGGAGAGCATGTATGTCTATGAAAAGACATAAACTAAACCTCCTTCATCTGTGGCATTCCCCCAAATAAGTTTTTGAAATGAATTCTTGCCATCGGCTAGTAAT
>JAKTTA010000028.1:0-30250 GCA_030580415.1 Citeromyces nyonsensis
GATGGAGTTGAGAACGGATTTAATGACGAACGTGTTTACTCGGACGAAAGTTCCCACAAGGATTCTGACGAAGATTTCGACCAGATGGAAAATCTTGCAGAGTCACCGGCCACGAGTCTCCCACCTAGTGCAGAGTCAACTGCTAAGCTCAGATGGGACTATTGTCTTGATAGTCTGAGATCATTTGTGAAAAAGAGTGGCTCAACAGATGGAATTGAGGCGCCGTCACAGTCTGCTGAATGCGAAACAAGAGTTTCCAAAGACAGTGCTAGACATGGATTCCGAAGAAAGTTTAAATTTCTCTCATTGAAGAAGGACACTAGTGAGTGCACCACAAGCTCTGGTTTTGCTTGTCGCATCAAAAACTGGAAAGAAAAGAGGAGACTAAAGTTTAAAGGACATGAAGAAAGGCAAGGTACTAAGGACCAAGAGGATGATGAAAACGCGATTGAGGATCATCTCGGTTTGCACGGCTGTTGCGAGAACCAGTCCCAGAGTGACTCGGGCGCAAACCATTCACACAATGACTCCGGATCTGTTGCTAGCCGCGTGGCTTTTCCTGGTAAATTGAATGAGTGTGGTGAAACAAACATTGAAAGCGTTCGAAAACGTACACACTCCGTCAAGTTGGAAGAAGTGACTGATGATGCTCTGGCCGACTCGCCAGCGACTTTCCAGTCTTGTGGATCAACTGGTGGTAGAGTTGTCATAGATGACTCACCAGGCGAAAGTACAAAGCCACAAGAATTGAAATTGCAAGTGGCTGATGGTAAAGGAGCTCGCACCAAAATCAAAGACTGGTTTTCAAGATTGAAATCGCTTGATTATAGTGTGTTCAGCTTGTGCAAAAAGATGCACCCAAAGGAGGCAACAAACCCAAAGCAGGATGCTGCTGGTCTGAAGCAAAGAACCGTTAGCAGGATGAATAGGCGGAAGCCAGAAACCTACCAGAGTGGTGTGTTGAAGAAGTGGTTTAATCTGGTAACGAGAAGAATCGATCCTTCCAAAGTACCACCCGCATGGGCTTGCACATCTGGTGTTCAACACCCATTGTCTGCCTCGCTTCTAGAAAAGTTTGCACCAGATTCGTTTGTGGAGAAACCACCAAAGCAGCAATACTTGGACGACCCTCGAGGATGGACAATGGAAGAACCTGAGCAGTACGGATCCGGATACGGACACTTGGATTTTAGAGACACTTCTTCATATTACGACTTGAAGTACAACAAGACAAAGAGAGAAGGAAAAAAACCAGCACACAAGATGGAAGAGACGAAGAACGAGAAGCTTGATGAACACAAGACCAGAAAACGCAGAACCAGAAAACATAGATCCAAGAAACTTACATCTGATGAAGTTTCAAAGCGATCGTCTTTTGCGAACGACTTTTATCATCACACTGTGACCACAACTGCACAACACGTCGACCTGGAATATGAAGGTTGTTCATGGCGTTGAGATGGTCAAACGAGATGGCTTATTTTAAGAGAACCAAGAAACTGAACTGCCGCTTTATTGAAAGAAATGTAGGATGGGGATTCTATGTCCACTACAATAACAGCAGCATACAATTACTGCCTCGACCGAGATACATGATGCTGCTCACTTTACCCACAACATTCCAGGGGCTGGGGAGCTCTTATTGTTGTGAAACAACAGCAGCACGGCAGAAAAAAGAAAGGGACTTTTTGTCTGCCCACAAGGTTTTATCATGTCTTGGTCTTACGAAATCGTTCAGGTTGGTGTTCTTAAAGGTGATCTCAGAGTTTGATCGTTCAATCGGTTGTTTCCGTTCATTGTCGTCGTGGTTTGGTTGTCGCTCGTGTCCTGGTCCTGTTGTCTTGTAATGTGTTTCTTCCTGGTTGTCTTATTTGTTTGTGAATGCTGCTTTTGAGTCCTTGCTTTGGAGCTGATGAATGGTCTTGATTTTCTTTCGTCTGAGCTGATGAACCTTTATAACTTTTGCTAAATATAAAAACTTGTTTGATATTCTTGAGTCTGATCTCTTATAACTGTCCATAAGAATGAGCTTGTGGCGTCCCATCGACGCGATTCGGTCTGTCGTTTCCGCTCAAGATTTGATAGCCTTTGATCACACAGAGCCTGGCCTGTGGGCACAAGTTTCCGCTTGGTTGGATTTCTTGAAGAGCCAACTTGTCCGGTCAATATGTACGTGATCGGTAAGTTGTCTGACATGATTCTTTGCCAAAATGTTGGCTAATAAATACATTTGGGTCTCTGGAAACAATGCTTGGTAACTTGTGAAACAGTAAGCTAGTATAAGCATCTCAACATCTATCTCCAAATGACTAGACTGATCCCCAGAGTACTAGTACAAGTTCTTTCCTGCCTGAGAGATGTACTGCTGGCAGACTTTAACGTTCTAACTGGGTCTTTCCAGAGTGATGGCGCAGTCTCGTGATAATGTTTGCACTATAAGCATGCCATGTGCTAGAGCAACAAGTCGATTCTCAAATGTGATCTCCATACAATTCCAGCCGCATTCTTGAAAACAGTCTAGACTCTACCAGATTTCTAATAACACAGCCCACCCTTCTATCAAGAAGTGTGTATCTATGCAATTTATGGCCTCACAATCGTCCCATGAATGAATATTATCAGAACGTCATAAGCTCGGCAGCAGGGCCAGAGAAAGTAAATGCAAACGAAAGACATTGATTGGGTGCCCACTGACAGCCTGAACACTTTATGCCGTGATAAACGAATTAACGCCAAATTAAATACAGTCTGCCAACTAGGAAATAGGCTTTCTGATTTAGTAATGGAAAAGCTGGCAAATACTGGATCATGCTCAGAGTACACATGTCCTCCTGGTTTTTCTGATACCGATGGGCTGAGAGAAACATTTCTGCCATAGACCACACTGTGCCCCTGAGCATAGTACTCGAATTTTTCGCATGGCCCTTGGCAAATGCGTGGTGGTTGCCGCTAGAAAAAAACACAAGTAAAACAAAAATAAAAGACTAAAAGCTACTCATCGGGAGGCGTTTTCGGTGGGCAAATCTTTTTGCTTCCAGGCACATCCTAACATTTACTTCGCCTGCAAAATGACTCACCTTCTCCACACCCAACTACAACTATTGACAACATTAAATGATTCGCCACATCTTGCCCTCCTTCCAAATGCACCAGCATTTTATCAACCGGTCTTTGATCGATGAAGCGCCTACAACTCCCCCTCCAGCTATCACCTCCACCTACAATGAAGCGGAAGTCTCGGAGATATGCGAAACTGAGCCCGAGTCAATTCTGGCCAACCTAAAACTCTTGCAAAATTTACACCTTCCTGAGCTGAGCGTTAGTATTCTCGTGCATAACGAGGGAGCTCCTCAGTTCAAAGAGAACCCGGAGATTCGAGAATTCAAGCAGGGCGATACCATTAAAGGTTTCGTAACCTTATGCTCAGCGAGTGATTTACAGTTTGAAGCGATTTATGTGTATCTCGTAGGTGCGTCTACCGTTGTAAAGTGGCTTGGTGAATACACCAGCAGAGATTTCTTGAAGATGGTAGACCTTGAGTCCATTCTGACCACAGATGACGTGAAAGCTGACAAAACAGGATGCCGCAGTACACTGCCTTCCAACCGTATTCTTGAAGCGGGTGCCACTTACCGGCTGCCTTTCCACTTCCAGCTACCTGAAACATTGATCGACGTAACTTGCGAGAGACAGCTACTTGACCATTTAGCCTTGCCCCCGTCACTGGGAATCAACAGAGAGAGTTCTGGATTTTTGGGGAACATTCCAGACGACGGATTTGCGTGTCACAAGAATGTCTACAGTAAGAATGTGGGAGGCCTCAAAGGTGGCGACGGCATATTCGTGAACGACCTGAGTTCTTCCAGCTACTCTATAAGCTATTGTATAAAAGCTGTGGTAGTGGGTAAAGGAAATTCGATTTTCAGTCCAAGTCCACCAGGCGAGCCTGTTGGGAACTTTCAAGACAATCAAACACCGTATGAGAACCTACGTTCGATGCTCCCTTACTCCCGCAATTCGCGTGACTTCTTTTCTGAAAAGGAGCGCACTCATAGCGAGAGCCTGGGTTATGCTATCGCCAATGAGTCAACATTCCAGCTGAGAGTCATTCCAAATTCCACTCCTCGTGAACCTGAGAGAATGGCTCACTCTTTGAACCAACTGCGAAAAGCGTTCGAAACAGAGTTCGGCAGACTTACCATAGCCATCGAGGCTAAGCAGTCACTCTTGCTTTTGAACTCGCTCGGCAAGCACTTGAGTCCGCGCATTCATCAAAATCTGGATCCGAAAAATTTCGTCAAGGGAAAACAGCTCTTCGACTCGAACGAGTTCTTGTCATCAGAGCACCAGTTTCATGGAACAAAGCATCGTGAAAAGAGCTTGAATCCTGGGTCTGCTGTCACGTACAGAAACGTTGACTGGACAATCCCTTACAGATCTCCACTGAGACGTAAGCAAGAGTACCGGGGTTGGCGAAAAAAACCGCCAGATTTACCACAGGTGCGACAGTTTGTCTTTGAAGTGAAAGGGCTCGGTCATGCTTATAAAGTGAAGTCTGTCGAGCTTGAGTCGTATACCATAGATTCGAAAGAGGATATTCCCTTCGTCTTGGACTGCTCTCTGTTTGTCAACGGGTTATCGCAAGACTTTTTCAACGAGTTCAGAGCGTATCGGGCTAGATGGACCAAGCTTAATAAACTCTACGACTCCCTGAAGCATGCAGGAGACATTGGGGTGGAAGATTATAAAATGGACAAGTATCTCGTCAAGAGCTTGACATCTGTTTTAAACATGTCGATCAAACGAGACTCTGTATGCAAGTTTTCCATCAAGGGTGTTGATAACACAGACGATCTGGTTACTGTGAGCATCGATATTGGAAACCGTATTAAGCAGACGCTAGTCCCTTCTTTCCAGAGTTGCCTCATTGCAAGGTTCTACAGTTTGAAGGTCGAGTTGGAAGTGGACAAGACCAAAAGCTATCTTTCAATTCCTATACAATTAACCAATCTCGACGGCGGATCCATGGATGCCCCGAAATTCTAGATCAACTTGGCAGGGCAAAGTATTTGTCGAACCTTGCGGAGTGATTAGTGATTCGGCCCTCGGTGGTGTTTCTTGTGTCTCCATAGACGGCTGTATATACCGTTTAGCTGGAACTACTCTTGGTTTTTTCGTCAAGTAGGACTTGCTCTTTGAATAGAGTTTTGTCATTGGTCCGAAGACCAATCCGATGGCTCTTGTTGGCTCGGATTTTATCAGCGGGCCTTCCAAGTGCATTGCCGTTATTCCCGGTGAGTTTTGCTGATTAAGTAGTGCAGCACACTTTGTTAGCTGCATAAGCTTTAACGTTTATGCGGGGATTGCATGAAGGGAAAAGTGCGGACTAAAGGGCATGAAGAATATACCCGCGTGGCTATACTATGGTGGAGGTTTTTTTTTTATGAGGTGAAAAGGAGATGAGCGGATTTTTTTTTTAAATATAGTTTGAGATAAAAGGTTTCTGTAAAAGCACCTGGTAGACTGCGGCGACTGTGAGGTTTGCCAAAAGATGAAGCCAGATGTGGCCATTAATGAGGTGGCCATTAATGATGATGGAAAAGGGCAAGTGAATGAAGTAACGACCGAGAGTCCAATCCTGAACCTCGTCATATTATTCACCATTCAAAACACTCTAATATATGGGAAGCAAGAACAGTCTACTATTGGCCGACACTGTAGGATAGAAGTCTGTGGGATTGACCGATTGTGCCCCTTTCTTGTGCCTCGTTGTGTGCCTCTTCTTCTTTTGATCACCGACTCCAATTCGAGGTTACAGTACATTTCAGGAATGATACAAACTCTTATGCGACGATTATCTGTAACTCTCTACTATTTCTAAATTCAGGTCTTCTTGCTCAAATAGAATCTTGCCAAAGAATCTAATTCCACCTCACTATATCACTATATACATCACACCATCCCCTGCTTCTGTTTGTACGCCTTCACCTCCTCGAGTCTTCTTCTTCTGCCCTGCTCTCCCGACTTGCTGAGAACACCCGCTATCAAGTTTGTTCCGCGGATAGAGTCATCGTTACCGGGAATGGGATATGTGACAAGCGACGGGTCAACGTCAGTATCGATGATCCCGATGGTGGGGATTCTCGCCTGAACCGCTTCCTTAAGCGCTATGGCATTTTCGGCAGGGTTTAGAACCACCAACAAGTCGGGTTTTACCACTTTACTGGATTCAAAGGGCGAAAGTTCACGTTTTGTGGGCTTGTCATCCATATCAACTTCTTCCCTATCCCACGCGTTATTACTCACCTCCGTGAAATTGGTAATGGTTCCCGGAACCCATCTGCTGCTTACAAAATAGCCTCCGCACCGTTCAGCAGCCAATTCCAGACAACGGGAGTGTCCCGGTCTTGTGCCGACGAATAGAATGATTCCTCCCTTTTCTGCGCATCCTTGGACGACGCGGGCGGCTCTCTTCAGAAAAGTGAGAGTCTGGTCCAAGTCAATTATGTGAATGCCCTTGTACTCTCCGTGAATGAAGGGCTGGGTAGCTGGCTTCCACAAAGACTTGGAGTGCCCGAGATGCACGCCTGCCGCTAATAGCGTTTCGATTGAGGTGTTGACTACGGTTTTCGGCCTGAACAAGTCCTCGTGTGGTAAGTATCTTTTAGTAGGTTTAGAACCAAGCGATCCTACAGTGTTGGCATGGTCCATCTGCCTGATGAATAGCTCAGCCTGGGAGTACGGCCGGTCTGAGGGGGAAAGGGTCAAGTATGGAAATTTGGTCATTATTGTGTTGGAGGTCCTCTCGCTCGTGTTGGAGTTTTCTTTCTGCGAATCCCGATAGAGGAAGTGGTCGAGAAAGTCATTAAAAGCGGCATCAAACTGGGCTTCGACTTCCGGAGACGGCTTTTCCTTCACATTGGCCTTAGATTTGGGTAGAGAGCTCAAAGAGTTGAACATCTCTATCGAAGCAGCATTCAGCTGTCTCATGCGGGAGAACTCTTCCTCCATCTCATCTGTCGATCTCGCCTTGGGAGCAGAAGCATGGGCGGATACACTGCTCATCGCACTCTCCGTCTGAGTGGCACTCTCTACAACTGTGCTGGAGTAGCGGATCAGCCGAGGCAATCCTAGTCTCGTCCTCAGCATCTTTTGGTGAAAAATCAGGGGAGGTGTAAGGATTCACCAGAAAACCATGATAATTGTCAACGATGCGCTTGAAACGGTTGTAGATGAGTGCATTTTGCAGATATCTAAAAGAGAGTTTGGTCATACGAAAATAGTTGCATTTCAGTCCTTGCAGCTAAACCTCCTCCCAGATGTCTCCCACATCGTCTACGGAGAGGAGGTGGAAATTGTCACTTTTCCTCATTTTAAAGACGATATAGCCTCCTTCTTTGTATACTTACAGTATATTTCCACACTTGTGTCGACTAAACTAGTTGTTTACAAAGTCTTCGGCTACCTGGATTCGCACCAGCAGCCCTTGAGCCTGTACATACGGGTCATAAATAGCTTGAACAAGCTACAGCAACGGGCCGGGGTCACTGTTGTAGTTGTTGACGAGGTTGGAAAAGTTCCAGCTACTGTGGCTGGATTATTGCCCGGTACTTTGACTGGCCCATGGACTTAAAGCGGATACGGTGCCCGGTTATTGGTGGCCCTGTATTTTGCCACACTCTGGTCCATGAGATTGTTATACAACTTTTCTGAGCTCGCCAGTTTCTCGTTCAGCTCCAGCAGTTCGTCCTTCTTCAGACTGTACTTTTCAATCATCTTTGTGAGTTTTGGTCTGAGCGGAGTGATAGAGTTGTATAGCGACAAAACCTGTTCGTCTTCGAGTACTCTACTGATCTCAGTTACATCGCCCGAGTTGGCCTTGTTGCTCAGCAAGCTCAGCAGCTTCTCGATATTGATGCCCTGTCTGAGAACCTCGTACTCCAGCTCAGCCTCTTGAATGAGTTCCTGTTTGGTGGGTTCTTGCAGCGGTGTGACGTAGTTCAGAGGGAAAATTCCAATCTTCCCCTTCAAAGAACCGCGCCACCAGTCCTTGTACACAGACTCAATCACTGTGATTATGTCGCCCTTGCGGAACGAGAGCTCGTCAGCCTCCAATGACGTGAGATCGTACAAAGCGCGAACACGTGACACCTTGGCTACAGTGTTAGGTTCTACGTGGTCAACAGATTCTGTCACTTTTGGAGACTGCTGAACTGTTGGTTGAGGTTCATGCTGCTGTTGAGAGGGAGACTGGGAGTGATAGTCATTGAGGGAGAGCTTCAGCGCAAGATTCAGCTCCTCTTCTTCCTTATTTCTATCAGATGAGGTGATTTCTTGTTTCTGGGGCTTTTCGGGGCTGTGGAACAGATTCGGGAACTGAAACTGCATCTCTTTGGCTGTGACGCCCACAATCTTCAGAGAGGGGTCATCCTGAAACGACTTCGTCAAAGCAACCAACAGTTCGGCTAACGATCTCTTTACTGTGGGGTGGATCCGCGGATCTTTGATGATATCACATAGGGCACCCATGAATGCTTTGGTGGCAATGGACTGCTTCATGCGAGAACCGCAATTCTCTGACAGTGCTAATATCAGCGTTATAGTTCTCAATAAAACGTTGGCATCCTTGACAGAGAGTCTAGAGCGAAGTGAGTCCATGCATGCGCTCACTTTTGTTTCGGGATCTCCGTTCACCTCATCGCACACATCGAGAATGTACTCCCAGTTATCTGTGGTCAGTTTGGCATCAGTCGCCTTGTCTGATTGTTAGTTAGAGTATGATGGGCGCACTCACTGATCGGTTCCTCCATCAGATTACGGGTCGAATTGAACATGGCTGTGTTCGAGTCGTGAGGAGTGGAGTTTGTGGGAAATAAGGCTATGTACGCCCTTACACCATCGAACCATCCTCAAGGCGATCATAACTTTAACTTTTAACAGGCGAGTCTCGCTCGAGAGTAACTATAGTATTCGATTATTTGATAAATTAAAAACGTTTCAGTGTGTCTTAGATGAAAACCTTGTGAATGAGATTGGATCTTTGCTAAAATGTGACCCATCGCCTGTCGAGCAGAAGAAGTATGGAGGATCAGTTTTTTTCCACTGAAAGCTCGTGCATTCATCATGTTGTGATTAAGCTCGATTGGTGAGGCGGGTAATTTTTGAATCAATGTGAAGATCATGTCCCGTTTATTTATATACTACTATGGGTGTGGCTCAACCTGGGGCTGTGAAAAGGGTCCTCCTCCAGATTATTCGCTGATAAGTAGTCAAATGGTGATGTGCGATCATGAACAGGGCAGCGATTCATCAGGTCCGAGTGTGATTGATATGCAGCAAGACGAGGCCCACTCTTCTCTTTGCCTTTAGAAGACTGCTTCCCATTATTTGCAGAACCTCGGTTATCAAACATCCAGAAATTTTCAAAAGACAGCATCTCCAGTGAGTCAGTCGATGAGCATTGAAGACACTTTACTTCCACTCCATTGCTCTTCTCTTTGTCGACTATCCTATTCACCTCTTGATCGACACCAGCATCGAGCTCTCACAATGCAATGACAGCTTATAGGGATGAAAATCAACGGCACCTCCTAGGATCGTCTTTAACGAAAAGTAGCAAAAGAATCGCGATTGCCTCATCATTCCCTTGAAGCGAGAAAGGCTGGTTCAAGAGATTCCTCTGTGTAAACCCATTGCCGGCGATAGTACGCTTATGAAATGTTTACGAGCCAAACATTTTCGAGGTTTGGCTTTCACTCATTACAGCATGATTCCCGTGGGCCCAGTCCCTGAAGGGCAAAAGATATGGTGCGGAAGTCCACCGTTGCAGACGTTGAACTTTATCAAATAAATTTGCCTCAACTATAATGCCAACCTGTTTAATACTGTAAAACTAGTTTTTGCGGAAGATACGTTGGTGAGTTCATGTGATCAAAAGGTCAATCAAGGGACTGAAAACGACCATACACTGTCAGACCCTTGGAATAGCAGCCCGAGAGCAATAGCATACCATCAACAAATCAAGATCGAGACGCTGAAACGCACTCGAAGTACCAGTCCTCAATAATTGGAAACGAGGATTCCTTCGCACGCAAAGTCTGTAACGTGGAAAACAACATCCTTGCACAATTGTCGCACATGTCCGACCTGGATTCCATAATCGACTTCATCATCTCAGATGCCGCTCCTGGAGAGCTGTCTCAAGTCAAAGAGAACCTTTCAATTCTTTTATCGGGATCCCAGTCTGGCAATTTGATCAGCAAAGCTCTGGAGAAGGTTGTTTTGAGCAAAGATTACGAGCTTATCAAACTGCCCTACGCCGAAAGCTACTACATATTGTCCCATCATAGCAAAGTCACCAAATTCGTTGACTTCGAGAATGGGAAGGTTTTCAACTACGACTTTGAGAATAGAAAGGTGATCGATGTCGAATCGGCCGAAACAGAGCTGCCTGACTTCTTTCATGATTTAAACGAGAAGCTGCAGCTGTACACTTCCGATCATTTCCCTTCTCAGGTGAAAGCTGTGCTTATTCCCAAAGAAGATGAAGTCGTCATCGTGATACTGGATCTAAAGCTCAATGATAGCAACTACTACAACGGGAAGTGGCAGTCCACATACACCTTCAACTTGGCGGAGCAACAGCTTAAAGGACAGGTTAATGTGAAGGTCCATTATTACGAAGACGGAAACGTGTTCTTCAAGACAAGCTCAAACTTGGATAAAAAGTGTGAATTCAGCGATATAATTTCCACCATCAAGGATTTTGAGAATGACTTTGAAATCTCAATCCTCACCAAGTTTCAGTCGCTCAATGAAAAATGCTTCAAAACCCTAAGAAGACAGCTGCCCATTAACAGATCGAAAATCCACTGGGGGAAGGCAATTAGAAACTATAAACTAGGACAAGATGTGACTAAGTAGAAAACTACCATAATTTCAATAAAGTCCAGAATATGACAAATCCGAGCAAAATTATCAGTACCAATCGAATCAATGAGCTGTTCTGGTTCATGACACGAGCTAGTTTCGTGGAAGTTGATTTGACCCCGTTTGTTAGATTTCCTAGACCATCGGTTAATGAGCTTAGCACGGAGTTCTCTTCTTCGGCTTGATCATTTATATCTGAAGTAATTCGCCTGAAGGCAGACAACTTTGATGAAAGAGCGTCGAATCTGTCAGAGTTGTCTTGCTCTAGTTGTGCGTATCTAGACATAGGTGTAGGGATGCAGGTGTGGAGTTCTCTAGCTTGATGATAAATGAAAGAAAAATACTATTCTATAAGAAGCCTTAGACAATGGGATTGATAATCTGTTCCTTGACTCTGATGAGCATTTGAGTGGCTGCTTCAATGGGTTTTAAATTGAAAAGGTGATGAAATGGGGTGGGTTGAGGGATTTGCAAAGGTAAACCTGCCGCCTTTCGAAATCGATCCCACTTGTGATTATCTTGCAAGACAGTCTTACTTCAAGTCTTCCAGGAATTAGACAGCGCAGTCGAAATCTGCTGCGATTACTAGTTGCGCCGTTGCTGATATGCAGACCACAACAAGAAATGACCAACCACTAACTGTATTTTAAATCAGAAACTTAGCTTCAACTCCCTTGAGGAAACGCCTTCATTCGTGTAGAGCAAAGTGCTCGAAGCCTACTCCGTCAGATCGTCAATACTCTCCGGTCTCAAAACAGAACAATCAGAGATGAGATAGCCAGCTACATAAAAAAACCTCAAATATTCGAAGGGAACACAGAGACAAAAAATTTATTAGCATATATGCTACACTCAAAACTCTAAGGTGTTAGTAGAGCTCCACTTAGCCTCAGATAAGATTTGGTCGCATTTTTTAACTCGGCTATAATGAAACCGGCGAAAGTCTCAGCTCAAGTCACACTAGATCGCAAATTAAATCATCAGTCGCACATACCAGTCATTCGATGTTTCTCAGAAACGGTTTTGTTAAAAAGTTGAAGTCGGGCAATTTATATAAGTATGCATGGGGCCCTATTTTAAAGCACGTGACCGTGACAGTCAACCCTGAAAGTATCCTTAAATCCTTACATTATTGCGTATGCACGACTCCCAGACCCAGCTAATTTTCCAATCCATACATTACCACCTTTTTCACCAATAATAAAGAATAATGTCTGAATCAGTCGTCAGAGCAGCCAACTGGAGATTAGTTGAGGTCGGACGTATCGTGTTGGTGGACAACAAGCTTGCCACCATCGTTGAAATCATCGACCAAAAGAGAGCCCTTATCGATGGACCAACCACCGGTGTCCCAAGACAGTCCGTCTCTCTTGCTAGAGTCATCTTGACCCCTATTGTTCTTAAGGGTCTCCCAAGAGGTTCCAGAACCGCCACCGTTTCCAAGAAATGGACCGCTTCTGACGTCAACGAGCAATGGACCAAATCTGCATGGGCTCAAAAGATCGCTCAAAGACAAAGAAGAAGTCAACTCACAGACTTTGAGAGATTCCAAGTTATGGCTCTTAAGAAGCAAAGAAGATTTGCTGTTAAAAAGGCTGTTGCCAAGGCTTAGTGTGTAATATGAAAATAAAAGGAGACAGATTTAGTTTGGAGCTTTTTACATTGTAGTATTGCTGAGAGGATTGTGTTTTCTTTTGGTTGGGGTTTCTGTCAATGTGGTATCCTGCCTTGAAGTGTTTGTTTCGTGTCATGTAAATCGATAGTAGCAGTGCCCTTCATTTTGGACTTCTCCTCAAAGAACCCTCGAGACTTCTTCACAAGGATACACCAGATTTGTTCAGTCCAGCGGCAGCATGAGAATGGTGCACTAGAGACAAGTATCAGCGATTGGAGAAGAGGAAAAATTAACTTTGTGCGCGTAAAGTATATAACCTTTTAATGGGTTTCTAATATCAATATGATCTTAATCTCCAGAAAGGACAAGCCTGTTTACATGCACCTGTTGGGCTGAGAATTCAAAGCACAGCCATACCAAAAGAGCATTCTAAGAAAAGTTGAACAGTGCACCTTCAATGATATCCTAGCCCTTCTATACAGACTCGCCTAACTCTTTGGGCAATCCAAGATATGAGAAGATCAGATCTATGCTTAAAAGCATTTCGGTTATGCAGTGGCTGTAAATCTATATCTTATTGTGAACCATTTTATAGTTTTGAATCAAGCAAGATATGAGTGCCACTGTTAGCAACCCGAACTACAGTCGATCAAAATAAACGGAATGAAGTCTGAAGTCATGAGTCTAAACCTGAACGGACCCCACGGGAAACCGACAGATTGAAAAAACAGCCGGGACACGACCTCTAAGACAAATCTCGAGGGCGTTTCGAGTAAAAACGCGCTATATATATACCATATATATTTTACCCCAAACAAACAACATGGAGCACATGAACTTGGGCCAGATATCTCGAAAAACTGGATTAAAGGCCAGACAGAATACCAAACTTGACGAGCATGGGATGGAAGTCATTGAGGATTTTTTCGTCGATAGCCCTGACTCCTCCTCGGAAGATGAGAAAGTACGAGTGATAAAGAATGGCATTGGTCGAATTGGACGAAAGACAGAGCCTCCCCTGAACCGCCGACTTGATTTCAACACTAATTCACCACTTCTTTCGCCTTTGCGACCAAGCTCTGTTCGCAGGGGCTCATCTGGCGAACAGAGCATGGAGCTGGACTCAATTCACTATGACTCCCCTCCTATGGATGATCGGGAACGATATCTCAAGAACCTGGAACAGCTATCTCCCGATTCCGATCTCGATGAGGCCATGCTTGAAAAAATGAAGGGAAAAGTGAATCTTTCGCGTGGAGCAGCTGGTATAACGAGAAACATAGCTTTGGGCAAGAGGAGACGTAAACCGGTGGTAACTAAAGACAAGTCCAAAAAGCCTGTAAAACGACCAGCGGCAAAAGCCGCTACAAACCCATCGACCAAGCCTCAGGCTTCACAGACTTCACAGACCCCTAAAAGCCAAAAAGGGACAGAACCTCTTCGGAGGACACCTCAGCGGGCTCGGTCCATAAACAAGGAAAATCAGCTTGTTGCACGTGATCCGAGTCAACCCAGAAGATCTTCTCGAACGAGGATCCAGCCACTTGCTCATTGGAGAAACGAAAGAGTCATTTATCGTCCCGTTAAAGGCGATGATGACAGAATTGCGCATGAAGTGGAACGTATCGTTCATATCCCACAAGATCCAGTAACTACGCATAATGCAGTGAGCAGGAAACGCAAAAGTACCTCCAAACCCTCTCAGGAGCTGACATACGAGTCGGATCCTGAAATAGAGGGTTCAGAATGGTACAAAGACGGCAACCTAGAAGCGTCTGTTTTCGAAGGTCCAGGAAGTGATAACAAGGTCAAGAGGACCATAGCGTGGGCTCCCAATAGGGAGAAATATCTCCCTCCCATTCGAAACGACAAGGAAAACTTCAAGATCTCGATACTATTCGACCAGGACAAGGAATTTACTGCGAGCGGTATGATCGAGATTCCCATGAATAGCGTGAAATCTCTCAAGTCAAATGACGACACCTACTTCATCTTCTTTGTCATTAAAGGTCTGCTGCAAGTGACGGTTTCGGAGAATGTTTTCATTGTGGGCCAGGGGTGCTCTTTCGAAGTGCCTATGGGTAACTTTTATGAGTTTGTCAATAGGGGCAAGTCTGCAGCCAAACTCTTTTTTGTACAATCGAAATATGTAACATTAGATCCAGAGCAGGATTATGATTAAAGATAGCATTATGTAATATTATATTGAAACGTTGATTTTAATGTTTAGAACTCAAAGAAGTATGCGTTCAGTGTTTTTGGGAAATTATTTAAGATACTGACATAAAAGTGGTACAATAAAGGTGCTCGAATCCTCTTGAGAAACGTAACCAGTGATTTTTTGTTGACTTGTTGGTTGTCAAGAGAGTTCAAGAGAAAAGTCGAACATTTTTTGACATGCCAGCAGCACACATTTGATATCCACACACCATAATTTGCGAAGGAAAACGATGAGGACGCGAAGCTTGCCCTAAAACTGGCTTACTCACACGGCGATGAACCGAAAAATATCTCGGAATTTCATGCTGCATCCGCATGTATGAGTTTCCGTATGCCCGAGCACTCACGTTTCATACTTTCTTGAATGTGGAAATTAGCAGAGCAACAGCGGCAGCTAATTTAGCAAATACTCCCTTCCATTATAAAATCTATACGGTGACGTGATCTTATCGCGTCTTGCCTAAGAGGCACCTGGTTTCTCAACAAAAAGGGGGATTTTATCCCGACTGGATGCAGCTAGCTCAGATGATTTACTTGGACGACTTTTATCATCGCATTTTGGCACGAAGAGTTTTTTCTGGGCGATGCTCGCTGTCACTTGTCCTTAGACAATTATTCTTCAAACAATCGTTCCTTCGTCAACAATCTCCGAATTTTATTTATCTCAGCATTGTCAGAAAAAATGAGACAACAAATTGACATTCTCTATGAAGGAACTACCTGGAGCTTATCTGGACCGGGATTGTATTTGGAAGAGGCATACGGGGAGGAGGGGGGATTCCTCCACTCTCTTTTGCTTCAGTTCGGATTTTCTAGGATCCGCTGACAATTGACAAAAGGAAAAGAAAAGAGACTCTGGGCATGTAAAGCTTACATTTTGACATATGTTGAGAAATGGCTCAAGTTCGCTTACATATGCAGAGAGCCTCCTACAGTCCAAACTGCAATGAGTCAGCAGAAGTGAAGCGCCAAGAAGAAGGCGGCCGTCAGAGTCCTAACTTGTCAATCGAAGCTATTCATTTTGGTTGCTTCAATGGGGAGATGTATATTTTCATCGCTTCCAGACTTCCTTCCACGATAATTACAGTTTCAACGCCCATAACTCAACGCAACTAACATCACTGTTTGAAGAGGCTTAGTGAGCGTCGAAATTTTATGTTTCACAACCCTTTCCAAGAATATATGAAGCATGCTCTCTGGTGTTGATGGTTCACGCAACAATCAATGTTTTGGAAAGCTTTGACGATAGAGTAATGCAACTAAAGGATCGTCTCTCAATTGGCTTCCAGATTCCTCGTAACAAAACATCAGTTCGCAGAGCCAGGGAGCCATGCGTAAAACTTGGTTTCCAAAAGGCGGTTTTCGTACTTGTATCATCAAGGATGGTTAAGCAATTGTATGTGTACATGAGCGATGTAAAGCGAGATGACATATGTAAGACCAAGCATTTTGTCGGAAGAATCGACTTGAGCAGCAGATTTGAAACGCTAGCCACAGAGTGAACAGAAGGCCACTTGACAGCAACACCATATTCGAGCCTCAAAAGCAATGTTCTTTGGTTTTGTTCAATTTTTCTAGTCGGTTGTGATGCTCACATGAGCGTGATTTCAGATCCCCATCTGGAAAGTCCTTCGCGTGATTGAGCATTATTTGGCCGAGCTCGTACATTTGGAAATTTTGAACAACTTGTTGAACCTCTTCTTGAACCTCTTGAGTTTACTCTTGTGACCAGCTGTGGAGGAATTCTTCGATGCGAACCAATTCAGGTCCTCAGAACGTTGAGTTCTAAACCCTTTGTCGTCTGCATCTGTTTCGGATCCTTTCTGGAAATGATCAATAATCGGCCTCGTTGCTTTATTGGAATGCTCTTGCCCGAACGTGTTTTCGGATCCCCATCTGAAATTTTTGGCTGAGCTTTCCCTTCTGGTAATTTTACGCAACTTTTTGAAGCTTATCTTGTTCACATCCATCTTGCTACCGGTTTCTTGCTCTGCGTGTGTTTGAAAACCGACTCGCGAATCATTCATCCTTGGTTTAGCTGATTTCTTGGATTCCCGTCCTAGAAATTTAAGGCACTGCTTCATGCCTTTCTTGAATTGATTCCTCTTGCTGTCGGTTTTCTCCTCTGCATGAGCTTCAAAAGCGGCTTCCGACCTCTCTATTGGTTCAGGTGAATTGTTCAATCCTCGTCTGAAGGCTGCACGGAAATTCTTGAAGCCTTTCTTGAACAGAGACTTCTTGCTGCCA
Source organism: Citeromyces nyonsensis (assembly GCA_030580415.1). NCBI lineage: Eukaryota > Fungi > Ascomycota > Pichiomycetes > Pichiales > Pichiaceae > Citeromyces > Citeromyces nyonsensis. The sequence goes on from JAKTTA010000028.1 coordinate 17,012, forward strand.
CATTCTTCTTTGGTACCGTTTGTTGAGCTGATCCGGGGAACGTTTCTATTCACTTCATGTGTTTCGTTCCATTTAGCATCTTCGAAATGCCTGTGTGCGAGAAAATTTTGTTTTCCAAGTCCCAAATATGGGTATTGTTTCGCAAAGAAATAGCAGCCCAGGTTCTTCCAGTTGGAGGGATTGGAAAGAATTTGGAGGTTCTTTTTAACATGGCTTTTTGGTGCCCACCAATCTCCGCCTCCCCAGTACTCATCTAATGCCTCCAAAAGCTCCGTCTGCGCTAGCCAGAAGCAGCATCTTCTTGGCACTCTGAAGTTCTTCAAGGCTTTTTCAAGCGTCAATTCCTCCGGGAAGTGGAGGCGTACTGAAGAAGCAGGCATAAAACCTGTCTCTTCCTCACGAATCAAAGGTCTCACTAGTAGCCAAACGTCCTCATGTACCACATCATCATAAGCAAGAACCTCTACCATTTCACCTTTGGATAGAGCGTCATGCACATCTGTTTCGGGTTGGTCATCCTCCACTATCCCTAAAAGGACGGGAATATGATCCATGGATGGTTCATCGTTAGACTTCAATGACGAAACCCATCTTCTGAGCCGAGACTGCTTTTTGGAGTGACTCGCATCACTGGCTATAATTCTCTTAGGTATGAATGCACTGCGTGAATACCTTTGAAGATAACCATCATCCCTTGAAGCAACTTTGTCCTTGGATAAATTCTCCTCCCTGGTTTTCCTACTGTCAAAATTCAAGTCCTCCTCGTGTTCTGGTTTGCTAACGCATGCGCTAGAGTCGCTGTGTACGAACCCCTCAGCTGCTTTTGCCACTGGTGGCGTCCTGGGTGCTACCGGCGTCCATGGACTCCATTTTCCAAATTGATAGTCGCTCGAGAATAGCGACTCAGTGTCGGCACAACATTCGTCTCTGGCGAGCTCTAGAGCCATCTTATCGACTTGGCTGCTCTCATGGTCGTCCAAGGCAAAGCTGTTGCCGAATAAAATTTTTGGACCGGGAAGAACATCTGGCTCCTCATCGCGGCAGATATTGCCTTCACATTCTGCAGTGCAGACTCCGATTTGGCTGCCTGTCAAGACCAGCGGTTCAAAGCCTTCCGCATCGGAAAGCCAATCGCATTCGGCTTCAGGAATGGCAGATTCATGTTTTTCCTCGTCTTGTGCACTGCAACTGAGCTCCAGAGAGAGTGGTTCACCTTGGTTTCCTACTTCCACATCCGGGTCGCAATTAATTTGAGCTTCCAGAGATGGTGGTTCATGATTAACTTCATCCTCACAGGCCTCAAGTGGTGGAGCAGTCTCGACTTGCATGAGCGACTTGACTTTAGAACCGAAGGTCGACAATTTTTCCTTAAGGCCACCAGCCGGCTTCTCTAAACCTGTTTCACCGGGAGCGGCGTCCTCATAATCCCCTTTTTTGGCAGTGTTGACACTGCTGTCGCCCAAGAAGCTTTCAGCCTCTTGCGGTGAGCATCTGTTTTTCGCCGTGATCCACGATAGCCATTTAGACCCTCTGTGTTCAATTACCAAGTCGGAGTCATCAGCCTGAGCGTCTGAGCAATGTTCTGAGTATACACTAGTAGCCTCATCGGGCTCAGCAGCCTCACCGGGCTCAGTAGCCGATTGCGTTGGTTGAATCAATAGGGGTTGATTTTTTCCTCCATCAAGAAAATCATTCTCTGCTAAGGCATCCCCGTCCAGCGGTTCGCTGCCTTTGCAATCATGCCCACGTTCTGCGCTTCCAGCACCGTTCTCTTGTACTTCAGCAAGGTGCTTCATCTTGACACGGCATATCACCAATTGTGTTTCTCTTCCTGAAAGCTCCAGTTTTCCTGATAGGCTTTCAGCCACTTGCCCTACTAAAACCAGTTCAGCAGAAGTTTCATCAGGAAAATCGTCATAGTTGAGGTCCAAATAAGCGTAGTCCTCTTCGAACGTTGGAGACTGTAATTCGGCTTCCACTAGGTCACAAGCATCAAAAATTTTCCACATGTCGAGTCTTTCCGAGTAATTCTTGTTCTCCAGGTATCTCTTGACTAAAGCATCAGAGACTTTTTCGCTCGGCGGGGTATCCCCCTGATCAACTGGGGGAGTGCTTTGCTTTTGCCCCTTCAACTCGTCTTGAGAGAAATTGGAGTGGTCGTTGGTGAATTGTTGCAGGAATGACTTGAAGGTTTTCATTGCGTAGAATGAATGATTACACAAAAACCAAGGGTTGAAATCCTGCATGAACATGCATAATCACGCATATAAACAAAAAGGTCTTACCGGGTCTCGAACCCACTCGAGCGATTGGGACGTCGGGAAGAAAAGCTACTGAGATGTGTACCAGCTCGTGATTCTCTGTAAGAGTCCTTCAAAAGTAGAACTCGCATAAAGGCTACGCTTTTTCTGGCCAATACTACGTATTATGGCCACTGATAATCGAGCAAGACTCAGGGAGAGGGAACCGTTTGCTTTCTCGGTAAATTTTTTACTTCATTATTTCCTATATAATGACCAGCCCGCTTTAGTCTATACATATAGTGGGGTTTCACTTCCTTCAGCAGTATAGAGGTTGGCTACGACAGGAGAGGCTTGGTGGTTACTGTGAGAGAGACTTTATCCTCGCTTCTCAATATGCCACTTGCCGAAGGCTGGTCCCATTCATGATTTTCGACCAAAAAAAGAAACAGGTCTTTTGAAGACGTTGTATTTTTTTTTTCGTTGGTGACTTTGAGGAGGGTCGATGTTGAGGGGTGTGGGGGTTTTACGCTGAGTTGCGCGGTTTCTTCCGATTTGCAATATATATTACGCTCACTTGATCCTCCTTAGGCTTGATTGACGGGTCCGCTTTGTGTCGAATTGCTGATTGGCTGCCAGATTGCATTAATAGACGCCTTTCGGCATGAACACCTTCCTCTTATAGAGAACAGCCAGTATCTATTATCTGAAAGGGTGGTAGAATGACTAAGTAGCGCTAAGAGACCTGTTCTCGAAGGTGGTTGAGCCCCACTAGAAATCATTCAGCTATCTGAGCAAATCAGTGGTTATTGGCCACGCTACTAGGTGAGCCCTTTGGAAAGAGAAGCTGCAATTCACATCGATATCAAACATATTACTGCTCTTACTACCTCAATTCCAATGAAATGAAGTGAGTTTAAAAGAAATCGCAGTAATTAACTCTATACAATTGCCTTGTTGAATTAAACCAAAATAGAGATATACATGCCTTGTGAAATAAAAATGAAGATTCGACTGATAAATAACGCTTGTTACTGAGGTAAAAAAAAAACTCGATATATCTTTCAAAAATTTAATGTTCTTCATTTTTATTTGAACTGAATTGATTTTTTGCAACAGGAAATGATCTTGTCTGTTGAGTCATTCTAGCTTACAGACTTTTTTTGGTTAATTTGTGTCTGAGGGAACGCAGGATAGTTTCAGTTTTTCTTTTTGGTTGGCCACTAAAGTCGACTAAATTCCCAACAAAACTTTCTGTGGTGACTGTCTGTCGAGTAGTGCGCGAAGTCTCGGTCCTAATCATGCGAGACGTTTCATTCAGTTGGCTGTGTATTTCTCTACTCCTCTGATATATGTATGAACGGAACTTGTCCCATCAAGTCAATGAGTGTCAGGCAAGTTTCAACCTTAAAGATCGGAGTAAATTACTGTCTTGACCATTGCGGTACTTATATTTTCCTTGCCTTGCACATGGATCACTCAAACTTGATTGTGAGGCGCTACGATTGTGCTCGGGACAAAATCAGCCGAGTGTGACAGTGAATAGTGTTCCATCACCGACAAGTAATCGATCCCCTGATGTCCGATAATCGTATATGGATGCCGCGGTTCATTTTTAGCTTACTTAAATGAAGTGAGTCTTCACCCTCTATTTCACTCACAGTTGTTCACTTTTTTGCATACCAACGGACTCACTTACGTGTTCTTCCTTTTCAAATACAGCCACTCCTCCTGATCTCATATACTTCCACATAAGCAGAGTGCAGATTGGCATTAGTCCCGCGCGCGTTGTCTGGTTGTGGACTCTTCTATTGCACGATCGGGCGCGTTGTCGATAAAGTCCGAATTCGGCCTTATGTATCTCCGATAGGTGATCCTCAGCCTCAGCATGAGATTTCATGAATGGGATTTCAACCATTCAGTAGTGGGTTAGTGAACCACTCCTTAGAAGTTTTGTAATGTTACTAAAACAGCTCAAGCTGCTGCAGCCTTTCAGGTGATTGTATGGGACAGTTATCAAAACTGTTAGCAGAACTTGTTAGATGTATATGGCTAATGCAGTCTATTACAGAATTCCTTGTAATGGAGCAGCATTTGTGGTCTTCTGCCATAGAGAGTGTTAGATGCTCAGATCGACTTGGCAATTTCCTACCATATTGATATTCCCACTGAATCAACTTGTTGTTGAGCCAGGACTGGTATTATGAGATATGTTCAGGTAGTGAGCAATAAAATTCCTTTCACTGTGTGTGTAATAAATGTTTGCACCAATTCATTTCGAATATTGTTCTTGTCTCCCCTTTAGTGTTTTTCGCTGGGATACAGTACTGGTTTTTGTTTCGGATGTTGTCGATTGTCATCTATCGAGAGGCTACACTCTCTTCATACTGGAAACCTCAGCACAAGAAAAGAATGTCAGGTAGTTGTACTGATAGACATGTCAGGGTACTGCTTGAGGGTCAGATAGTTCTGAGATTTGAGGAACATTGTGGTAAAAGATTTTTCGACCACCAAGGGTCTTCGACAGGCACTTTATTCGCATTGCAAACCCTGCCCAAACCATATATTCGAAATACAATGCTACATGCTATCACATTTATCGCTCACTTTCTGAGCCCTCGCAACTTCGACCAAAGGACTGAGGGAGCTCACTGGGTCCGCTTCAAGAATGAAATGATGTTCCAGCAATTCAGGAGCTGTTGCGCGGCGATCAGGATCCACTGTGAGACATCTTGCAAGGAAACTCTCCAGACCTCTGCTTATCGATTCCGGGTTTTTGAGCGAGGGAGTTCCGTTGGTTGCAATCAAGTACAAGGCTTTAAGTGGGGTCTCGTTCAAGTAAGGCGGTTCTCCTTCAATCATTTCTATAACCATAATGCCCAACGACCACATATCCACCTTGGGGCCATAGTGCTTTTTCGAAACAACTTCAGGTGCCATCCAGTAGGGTGTTCCCACCATAGTTGTTCTCTTTAAGTGAGACTCTTTGACTTGAGCGCAAAACCCAAAATCAGTGATTTTTATGTCCCCGTTTAACGACAATAGTATGTTGTCTGACTTGATGTCACGATGGATGATGCCCTTGGAGTGAAGAAATTTGAGACCTTCAAGCGTTTCTCGGCAAACTGCACCGATCTGCGGGTCGGTCATGAAATTGTGAGTGACAATATCCGTCAGGGACCCACCCTCCATATACTCCATCACTACCCAGAGATCGGTTTTCACCAGGTAGGAGTCAATAAAGTTGACTATGTTATTATGCTTCGAGCCACTCATAACAAGAATCTCGTTGATTATGAGCTCCTTCTTTGGCTGCTGCTCCAGTACCATCTGTTTAATTGCCACACACTGTTTGTTGTGACGTTCGTAAGCTATGTAAACGCCGCCAGAAGCTCCCTGGCCAATTTTCGTCAAATCGGCATAGCGGAGTGAGGGATCATCCTGATTGCAGATCTCCATCAGTTTGTCCAGCACCATGCGGTCTTTGCGCTTTTTCTCTTCTCTCTTGCGAGAATTGCGCTCTTCCCTAGTGGGAGTGGGCTTTACATCGGGCGGGGTGGGAGCCGGTCGCATGGGTTTTGTGCTATACGTATTTGCCGGCGAAGCGGGGGTAATCGCTATGGGAGAGGAAATAGACGCTTTCGGCGAGTGCCGAGTAGACAATTTCCGCGAAAGCGAGTTGAGAAGAGAAGGAGACTTGAGCGATGGAGAGGAAGGAGGAGGAGGAGGTCTTCTGCTCGGAATATAGTCATCATGCGACGAAGTGGAGAATTGGGGCTGTGACTCCATCTGAGGTGTCTTGTACATTTTATTAGCTTTCTCCTTTGCCTCCTCACCCATATTATCATTGTAAAACCTGACTATATCCCGAACCGCCTGCGGGTGCTGCTGCTGCTCGGTCTGAGAGATCCCGTTGGCAGACAGAAGCCGCTGCCACTCATCTGGAAGTCCGGTGTATTCACCTGTCTCGGTATCCACACCTACGTGAGTCACATGTCGGTACTCATAGGGGGTAGATATCATTGGTGCTCCTGTAGAGACAAGCGAAGTGGTGCTTGCACCGGGAGAAGATGTTATTGTGTTGACCCAGCTTGAAAAGACTCCCTTCATCTTCGTCCGTTTCGGCACACGGGCTTTCCGAGAGCTTAGCGAGTGACGCACAGAACCGTTCGCACTATTGTAGGTAGAGCCGTCAGTAGAGCCGTTGGCCTTGGATAAACTGGACGAACTGGAGTTAGACCGTGAATGCTTGTACCCGTCTATAATGTCTAAATTGTTCGGATGGGAATGATATGGCGATCTTGTGACCTCAGAGTTCGGTCGCGACTCTGCCTCATTGTTTTTGGGAGATCCGTCCAGTGTTCTCTCGCACTCATCAGACTCTTCGTTGAAAAAACATCCCCCTCCTGCACCTTCCGATTCGCTGTTAACAGAAAGCTCATCCAGTTCGTCTGTAAGCGACGAGCTTAGAGACTTTTTTGATGTGGAGGGCACGATGTTGGCACTGGGCTGGAGTTGCAAACTGTTGGAAGATGACGATATCTTCACCATTCTAGGAGAAGTTACCACGACTTCCTGCGCACTTTGTATTACCGGTGACTCGTCAGAAGAAGCGCGTTTAAGCTCTATGGAAGTAGCATTTCTGTCCTCATCGGCCACCTGCTGACTTAGTAGCTCCACTGTTTTTAGAGCGTCAGACTTTTTGAACGGATCTAGCGTTTTCAGCTCCTCTTCTGAAATTATATCTTCATTCTCCAGTAACTCATCGGCAGCGAATTTTGACCTTGAAGACTCTGAATCAGACATTAATCCTTTGTTGATGCACAATGGTGTGCGGAGGTTACCCGGTAAACGGTTGTTCTAGACCTGGGGAATCATCAGATGCCGATTGCCGCGGTGTGCGTAAGCGAGGAAACAAAATCAGCCAAGCTCAGCGAAAAGCACCGAAACTAAGACTTAGTGATTGCCATCACAACTGAGCGTAAGCGGGCGGCTTATTATGAATAGCTCCGGTTGATTCTGCATTTCTCATACTTTCTCACTCATCGCAAAAGTGCAGGTCCCCTTGTTTCTTTGAAAACTGTAAACTGCAACAAGCTTCAAAAGTCAATTCCAGAAGTTTTTTTTTGCGTCTCTAGATATTTATAAGCTGCAAAAAACGAGCAGTACACCTTCCTCGACATTCATTTGGCAGATCTGGCTTTTCAAGCAACGGGGATTCAAAAATAGCCATTATATTGACTGGGTCCATCTTGAAAAAGACACACAAGAACTCTACGTCTTCTCTAAGTAAAAAAGTTTGAATTCGCAGTAAGAAAAGGCGCCTCAAGGGACTTGGCGATGGCCAAACATCAGGAAATTGATATGCAGATGAGGATGTGACATTTATTGCCCAAATTGACGCACTTGGTTGTGATACACTCTACGTCTGGAGCCGCCTTCTTGGATCTTCTCGCAGCTGGAGAAAGGGGGAAATCTCTCAGTAAATTGCTGTTTCGCCCGAAAATTCGATTTATTGTAACTGAAAAGAAAGAGGAGAAATCCGACTTACCTTCTCATTGAAAGCCTTGTGCTAGTTTTTTGACGATCCTGGCCCTTGACAAGATGTACTTAGACTATGCGCACACATAATCCCCCCTAAACTTATCGCGAACCTTCAAGGGAAGAAACCGGCAAGTCCGGTATAGATCAGTCAAAAGTATTAATGGCTTAGTTGTGCGACCTTTCGAAGAAATGTGAGCTCAGTCTTATTTGTCCTTAAATTATACTTGAAGTCGCAAAATACATTGTTCTCCTTCATTAAGATGCTCGGAATCTCGTCCCTCTATTGATCTAAGGTGTTGAAGGCGATAGCCTAAAACAGGACCGAATTGCTGGCATAAAGTTTCCTTCAATCACGATCACAACTGCTTGATACACTCGCACAAAGTAAAGCTGCGACTTGCCATAATTCCATCTTCCATGCCGTCTCCCATCACGAGTGAAGTTTCTTCGTCTACCTCAACAAGATAGCTTTTGACTGGGCAGAAACCGAGCACTTTTTGATAATAACTAGTCAGATTATGTTCCACAATATAGACACTGAGGACGCGGTTTACACCATGCTCTCGTTTCATGAAATGAAAAAAGCTCTCAAATAGCCGTGAGCCAAACCTCGCTCTAAATGATGTAAAGGCAGTCAGTTCTACCAGATCTGCCTCAATATGCTTTGATGCGATTGTACCTGCGATGTTCTCAGGGTGGTTAAGCACCAAGTTCAATAAGTCATATTTCTCTGCGCTTAGATCGTCATAATAAACTAATGAGAAGTGGTCCGATGTGTCACTTGCATAAGCGGTGCAGAAGTAAAATCCTTCATTTTTCACACTGAGATCCTGCCTTAAACTGCACTTGATCCGAGGTGTCTTGATGATGCCATATTTGGACTGTGGCTGCTTATAGCCGCGGTTGATCGTCGCTATAAGAACTGACTCCAGTTTCCTTTGAGAAGCCTCGTCTAGAGAGCTTCCAAATAGAAAGTCGTAAGGCATAACGAGCAGGTAGTTGGGCATGTTTTTTTTAGTATGATCTCTTTTCTCGACTGGCTTTGTGGTGTAAAGGTTTCCTCCGTGTATCACCGACATTTATTCCTACTCGCACTCAGCTGCCTGGATACTTATTTTGAGGGCCCGTTGACTAAAAAATGAATGAAATTTCTAGAATATAGATCTATTATAATTCCCTTTAAAATAGCTTCTCAGCTAAAGCTTTGTCGGATAAATGAGCCGATGCTTTCATCAATTGCCCAATTTGCATTATTGTTACATGAGGATGATAACAGACACCCTGAGCCGTGGATGAAGGAGGATATAGTGCTGCATAGTCGTCACTCATCCCCACGAGTCTGAATATATGGAAGACATATCTGATTAAGCCTAAAATCATACCCGAAGATGAGCGGAAATGGAAGAAGCATTGCGTGAAGCCGAATGACATCCCCTAGGCTGCATGAGACGCGATGAATATTGTGCATGAACCGTAGCATTAAAAAAATGGGAAGGGAGAACTCGACTTTTACAGAACACTGGGATTTGTTCGACCTTGACTCCACGGGGACACGTCAGCGATGCGCATGACACTCTGGAGAGGGATTCAGATACATGAATGGACTGCTGACGACTCTTCCATCGCATCCATGCATACTTGACTGTAAGTGTTTAATAATCCATGAAGCTTTTTGTCTACATGCTTTATCTCAACATCTCTCCAAAAGCATCAGAAGACTGACACCGGGTTTGAAGAGGCTCGAAGGAAAAAAAAAATTATAATATCATCGAGCCAACCTACGTTTAGATCTAAAAAGACGTATCTTCTCCCACTTTCACAACTTTCGTGCATGCCTGGCATGAAAGCTCTCGTCTGCAAAATAAAAAACTTGCGGGAACAGCTTGATAGGATGAGCTTATCAACATCTTGAAAAGCTACAATTTATCTCTCTCTCTCATTTTCCACTTCACCTATGCATTGCACTGCTCACAGATATCCATTCCTCGATCTTCTCCAGGCCGTCACTGTTGGAGTGCACTTTCTCATGGCCCCAATTGCTCATCTCTTCAACCACTCCAATGCTTTCGTAACATTCTGCATTATTTTCCTCCTTCTTCAAAAGAAATCCCTTGACCTCATTCTTCTCCACCGATCTCAGCTTTCTCCCTCGAAAATACGCAACCTGGTCATCCTCCCCTCTCTCAATCTTCCAATATTGTGACGCATCACGCATCCCAGAAAAACGAACTTTACATGGCAAAACGTTAGCTTTAAATGTGGGAGATTCGGTACTCTTGATCAAAATCTGAGACATCGACGCGTTGTCGTGTACCAACCAACGCTTTATCATGACTCAGTATCCTTACCTGATCTCGAGGTAAGTATTTGGAATAGCTAATCAGCTAACTTCAGGTGGATTGATCCCATCTTCGGCATAACTGTCGGCGCTTTGGCTTACTATGCTCATGAGAGGAGAATGGAGAGGCCAGAAGGACACACTCTCAACGAACTTGTGATGAAAAAGTTCAACAAGTCTGATTAGACAGTTGCTCATTACCTTTTCATTAGTGTGTGAGTCTCCTAGGTAGACTGAACTGTCGGTTATATATATATTATATGTTCAATGTTGATTTTTTGATACAACGTTAAACGGTGTGCATCTTAATGAATACTTACACTATACCTTCCTTTAATCAATTTTCATGCTGCTATAAAAAGCAGTGAGTGCTCTTACAGGTGCAGAAATGACGCTTTAAAAGCATTGTTTTGTCGGAGGCTGGTGTCCTGGTGTTCTCATGCTCCCCACGAATAGAGTGATAAAACTGGACTCGACTGCTCTCGATGAGTCGATCTTTGGAATGCTCGGCGAACAGTTGAAGCACATGCTGTCTAGTAAACAACTTCCCAGAAGTCTTCAAAGAATCCAGACTCACCATTCTGACGAGATCAGCCTCGCCCTGAAATTGCTCATATTCAAGCTAACTATGTGGAATCGCAACAGCAGCTATGGACTTACATTACAGAATCTCAAAATGGCTCATATCACAACGTCCAAGAAAATCATACTATTAGGTATTTTACTCGGAGGTTACATCTCCAGAAAAGTCTCCAGTCTTCTCTTCTCGAGCGAGTCCAAGCATACGGCTGTTTTTTTATTCAAAAAGCTCTCGATATCCATCTCTAGATTACTTGACGTATGCTCTCTGGCCAATTACTTACACTTTTTGGTGAGTGGAAGGTTTCCCACAATTATTTATCGATTATTGGGAATTGGGTTCTCGCCCATCAATATTCATACATCCGTGGGTGGCTTTTCTTCAGGAGACTCGATATCTTACGAGTTTCAAAATAGACAGCTGGTTTGGAACACTTTGACGGAATTTATTATATTTATCGTTCCGCTTATCACGGTCCCCAAATCCATCAAAACTATGCTCAAGGCAAATCAGACCACTTCGGACTACACCTTCTATAGCGGTTTGCAAAGAAACTATTGTGCTATCTGCTACGAAAATTCAGGAAACTTGGCGGATTCCTTGATCACAAACCCCTACATGGCAAGCCCATGCAACCACATTTACTGTTACATCTGTATTCTGGAGAGGTTTTCGGCTCAGGGCGAATGGAATTGCTTACGATGTGGCACGCAGGTACAAGGATACTTGGTTTTTGGTGGAGATTTTTCCATCAGTGAAAAAGGGAAGGAAATAAGTGAAATTGGGCGGGACCCTAGCGAGAGTCCTAATAATTCGGATACGTCAAGTGACTCTATCGAGTCAGAACTTGAAGAGTATGACGAAATGGATCTATAGCGCAAAGGTAGTGCCCCAACAAATACGTCCATGTCATGGACTTACTGCTTAAGCTTAACGATGACACGCTCAACCTGATTCTTGAAAGACTGTCTCAGCATGACATAGCTATGGTAACCCAGCTTTCCCTGAGACATTATCGCAGATTTCACGAAGTACTTTATCGGTCCGTCTGTTGCCATTGGGACCAATTCAGCATACTCACTCAGTTCAAGCACAAAGACCTCATTTCCAAAGTCAGAATTGTCCCTAACATGCTGGACTTGAAAAAAACGTCTTTTGGCGAATGGAGTTGCAGCCTGAACAGGCTGGTTTCCTCTTTGCCCAATCTGGATGATCTATCTATACAACTGCTAAACTCATCGAGGTGTTTGAAGTACCATGATGACATCACTGAGGATAAATCTATCAACAAAGTGCGGAGAATATCTGTTTCAAACGTGCAAAAGAACAATGCCTGTGGGTTTCAATTGACTCACGTGAGCAAATTCGTCAGCTTGAGCCATTTGACACTGAGTGACTTTGTGTTGAGTAAAGACGAGTTTTACCAAGCTAAGGGTTCGGACAAGGGCCGTATTGACAGATTGAAAAGTCTGCATCTAACAAATTGTAAATGGGAGTACCCAAGCACGCTCGTAGAGATTTTTAATCCAGTTTATCATTGCACCCTTGGTCTCGCACAGTACGACATATCCAACCAAATTGAGGCGCTGCGTATCGTATACAAGAATGATGAGTCCTGGTTTGTCACCTCAGAGAGGTTTAGAGACCTCATAGCCAATATGAACAGCGAGAAAGTGTTTCCTGGGTCCAAGTCATGGCTGGCAAAACTCAAAGAGCTCGACATCACCATATATGACGATAAACACGCTCCTCATTTGCATTGGCTTGACCTGAAAAAGAAGCTTCCAGAGGGCCAGACCATCCTAACAAATCTGAGAGTTTTGCGCCTCGTTGGGTGGAAAGCTGATCAGACGAGTGAGATTCTAGATTTTTTTCGCACTTCAGAGGGCGAATACAATTTGGAGGTGCTCGAACTGAAATTTATCAAGGTGAGAGACAATAGTTTTCTGGAAAGAATTTCCGGGTTGTTGGACAAAATTTTTGCGGGAGTGAGTGTGAGCATTAGTGTGAGCTTCATAGACTGAGAGAGGAGGTTTCAGAAAAGTCTATGTGGCTCAGTATCAATGACTTTTTTTCATCAAAAGCGTTTCCTTGTAAAACGTTAAGGCGCCAATGTTGCTTCTTTAAGACACTTGATACAAAAAGTCCTGGAGGAAAAACGGATTGGCAGTAGTGCTCGCACATGTTGGCAAATCCTAATGAGCAGAGTGACAATCAGATCGGCATTCAAGACTTTACAGACGCAACTAAATCAGCAAATAGTTGCGTCAACTGAATATGCATCGAATGGGCCCCGCAGGTAAGCAGCTGAGCTTAAGGACATCTGTGGTGTTGCTGTCAAAAGGCTTTGAGTACCGATGGCTGGTTCACCCTCCGAGATCTCCCAATACTGTTTTCCCGATAATTCCTTGGTATCGGTGACACAGTGATCAGAATACTCAGGCTCTCTTTTTCGAAATAGTGTAAAATGATAGTATCCAAAGAAGTATATATCACCTCTGTTGAGCTGTCAGCCATTTACGACGCCCGCATTTGAC
>JAKTTA010000029.1:0-14944 GCA_030580415.1 Citeromyces nyonsensis
TCTGAGAAACTAATTCCGGATTTTATCGCGATGAAGTGGAGTTAGACAGGTGTAGAGAGTAGTATTCTTCGGATGCCTTTTTTTTAGTTATCAATGTTGGATCGCAAGATCAGATTGCATTTTCTTGGCCAGAGATCTAGATCTTAGAGATCGCTTCTTATATACCTACTATACAAGTCAATGAACACTTATTTGATGCACAAGCGCATATAATCATGCACAAAAAGAATAGACACTATAATAATCCTCCTTGACACTCGAAATTGTTGATTTTGTTTCAAAAGTCATGAAAGCGGTGAGAACCATTTTTTTTTTCACTAAAAAGTTCCATTAATTAACAAACAACATAGTTATATATCCCTCAACGTGCTCGTGGTGTATTGGAACCAATCGACCAAAAATTCGATACCATGCAAGATGGTATTTGTAAAAAGGTCTACCAATTTCAGTTGCTTGGTTGTAATTGTGTGTTCTCTTGGAGTTATAAATTATTTCCTCTCAGGATTGCCTTGAAAACCCAAGAAAGACTAATGTTCCAGGGTTTTATGGAATGAAGAAAGGCAAAAGGTTGCCACTACGTTGAGTTGTATGCACTTGCTAGAGGTCTGTTAATGTTCTCCAGCACTAGAGACTCTGAGGAGAAAATTGCTGGCACATCGAAAGATCACCTGCTACGGATTGAGGACAAATTCAAGGGACTCCTTCGGAAGAACGGACTAGGAAAGAACCAGGATTTCAAGATATCTACGCTTGCGAGTGACAAATAGCCGAAATGTATGTCTTTGTCAGTGATGTAGTTTGTTTAAAGAAGAAGTATTTAGTTACGGTTGACTCCACAAAGATTATTATGAAACGTCATTCTGGTTTTGCTGTGATCAGATAAAGTGAAAAAACAAAAGTACAACTGCATATAGATCCAATCGACAGGTTTATTCAATATATGTCATTTAACATATATATGTTCTCTGGGTCATCTGGTCCGAAAAAGGACAAGATCCCTGATCTAGATCTTAGATCGCACTTCTTTTGAAGGAGCCGTCTAGATCTGACCTTAGAGAATACTGGTAGAGGGTACAACAAACATGTATTCCGTTTTGGGGTTATTTTGGCTCGCTGCACTACATGGTTTTGGTTATAACACGACTTTTCTAAATTTCTACAGAGTGTCAGACAGAGTGTATGGAACTGAAGTTTTCATCTGAGTCATGACTTTTTTTGACAACCACTTGTTGGATGTTGTTCTCATTTTAAAAACTTTTGTGTGTTGACTCCCATTTTATTCTCTACAGTTATTAGACACACAGTAAGCGAATATTAGTTACTAACTACAGAAGTGATTATCAAAAGGCCAGTGCTGACTCATGTCGGACTTTAGGCAAGACACTATGATGTTGATGATCTAATCTCGGTATTGCATACCTAGATCTTCACGGACGATTGGTGAAGAGTTGACTAATACACGTGTAAGTTGTACTATTTGGCTGTACTAAGCTATCTAGAGTAAGCTTCTATTTATACTTCGATTGTAATCATCCGAGGAATCAGCTGATCTTCTGCAAGCATCAGCTTTCCTAGGAATATCTTACGATCTTCCAATGTGGTGTAATGATGTCTCATCGTATTATCGTGGATAATCCGACACTTCTTTTATGTAGAAGTTGACGTAATCACCCTTCCAACTTCTAGTCAAGTAATTCTGGGCCGCAAACTGGAGGGAATCTGTATAGTCAGTATGAACGACTATCATTCCAAAATAAAGAGTTGATGTGATACTTATAAGTCATTTACTGAAAAGAAAGAGAAAAACCTTTGTTTAATTATCGAAAGAAGAGACAGTTGAGAAGAATAAACCTCTAATCAAGCAATCACACAGGTAGGCTGTAACCAGCAGCGACCAATAACAATATTGTCAGCATTGTCGGTATTTTCCTTGGGAGCGGCAGATGAGTAAGTAGTTGGTTGCATTGAGTGATGGATTTTTTCCTGAATCTACCCTCTTTATATACTGGAGGCTTCTCAGAGTTTTTGAACTATCTGCCTCATTTCATCAATTAAATGCGGTCTGATACATTGTTGAAATTGCCTATTTGAGATACTGAATTGATGCGGGCATTCATGTTTTGGATCATCAGAAGACTGGGTTATTATAAGGATTGTCTTATCAATAAGAAAACTTTTTTTGCTATAACTTGTCAACAGCCATAGTTATCTCATGGACAGGTTAGGGGTTTTGCTGAATTGAGAGGATCCAGTTCTGCGAAAAGCCCTGTGGCACTTTGTGGGAGGAAGAATAGCTTTAGATGAGATAACGCACAAAATTGAAGATGCTACGAGAAGAAGTAACAAAAATATTTATGTTGGTATAAAAATGAGACCAACTAGGGTTATTAGAAAGGTCTTTAGTGAGCCCGCCGCTTTGGGATAATATGGTAGGCGCACGATCCTTTTTTGCAACTTCGAACGGATCTTTAGTAGAGAAAATTTTATCGCGCGCAAAACCTAACTACTCAACGGTGTTCATCAGACCCGGCTCTCAAACTTTCGTCAAATCCTTGAAATTTCTAATTTTTCAAAGTCGGTCCTCATGTTGGCGTTTGGCGGAAGAATTGAGAGAAGCATCATGATGGCAGAGATTAGAACATCATGAAGCCAATCCTGAAAGGAAATAATTTATCACTGCAAGAGAACACCCAATTACAACCAAGCAACTAAAAATTGGTTGACCTTTTTACAAATACCATCTGGCATGGTATCGAATTTTTGGTCGATTGATACCAATACAACACGAGTACGTTGAGGGATATATGATTATGTTGTATATTAATTAATGGAACTTTTAGTAAAAAAAAAATCGCTCGAGTTGAGCAGAGCTCTGCTGAGCTGGAGAGATGGCGTCACAGGATGGGTTTAATCTCAGCCCAGTGGTGGTAGCTGAAGCTACTCCGATCGCTTCAGAAATGACCTTGTTGAATTGATCGTAACCAAAAGTATGGCTTTCACCCTCTTTATTTATGAAAAAATGTTTTTGACATCTTCTCCTCTTAAATAAAACTACACATACAGCGAGTGGTATTAAAAATGATCTGTGCGCATCCACGGGTCAAAGTTTATAAAGCTTCATGATCACAGTAACAGCCTTATCTCAGAGGATTGATCCGGGGGCAAAGGAGTGTCTTCTATATGGAGAGACTCAATGCATTGTTTTGAAAAATATTTCTACAAGTTAATCTAAGATCGAAGCAGAAGAGAAGACGAGGTGTCTACTCTTTTGTCAAGTCTTGCTTGGGAGAATTCGGTCACAATTGACCAGATTCTCCGTCCACATTATGAGCGTTTGGGTGTGGATCGACTAGCTGGTGACTGATTCCTACGAGGGTTGAGAAGGAAGCATCTGGGAATTCTACGGTCATTGATGCTAAGTCAACTCAGGCCAACATCCAGATTTGGACATTAAAAGGGTTTTGTGTCAATTCAGTTCCTCTTCCATGATTTGCGTCTCGATCAACTGCTTTCCTGAAGAGCACCTACTATTCTTCCACCATGGTATTGGGTGTATGCTGGAACATACAGGGATAAAGTGTCGAGAGTGATAAAATTAGCACATTTTGTGCTAGAAGTGAAAATATACTCATAGAGCAGCCATAATGGAATAAACATATATGTGAGACCCGTCTGTTCTGGACATCATTACACCACCATGGACTTTGATTACGATGGGTCTGAATCGGAAGGGTTTGAAATGGAGGAGGAGTCATTGTACAACGACGAGACTGCGCTGTCTGAATCTTCCGATACATCTGGACCCATGAAGCTGAATTATATTCAGCAGACCATAGACGAAGTGAAGGAATCACTCATCAGACAGTGCAATTCTGTGGATTCTATTCTCAAAATAGGCTTTGACGACTGTTTTATTTTGCTGGTTAAGTTCGGCTTCAACAGCGAACGTCTTATGGAAAAATATCTTGACTCTGCTGAAGAAACTAGAAGTTTCGGGGGATTAAGTGTAACTTCTTCAAAGGTCTCTCCATCACTAGTAGGACCATTAGTAGATTCTTTTTGTTTAATTTGCGCAGAAGAGAAATCTCTAGGTTTCAGATTGTCTAATTGCAATCACTCATACTGCTGTGACTGCTATGCACAGTACTGCTACGATAAGCTTTCAGACCAGGCCACCCTTCTTCCCTGTCCTGAACCATCTTGTTCTCTGTTGATACGGCCTTCTGAGCTGGAACAGCTGAGTAGGTATGTCGTGGAGCGAGGCGTGGATCTGGGCGGAGAACGGGAAAAGTTTCAAATGCAACTGGAGGCACCAGAAAAAATCCAGCTTGAGGAGGAGGACTTTTCCGATGACGAGGAGGAACAGAAAAGACTTAAGCGTATTGAACAGATGCATCTGAACCTTGTGAACTACAGATCTCGAAGATTTCAGATCCGAATGCTTAAGGAGGAGTTTGAAAGAAATAGCACATTGTCAAACAAAATGATGACTAACACCGTCAAACACGTCATCTCCACTACAAAGGGTTACAAATGGTGTCCTGCTCCTGATTGTCCTGGAGTGATTAGAGTACTACCCTTTGATTCTTCTTGTCCTGTATCGACTGTACCGGAGTTTGTGGAGCACAACTATGTCCCCATAGTGGAGTGTTCCTTTGACCACGCTTTCTGTTTCCACTGCAACTTTGAAAATCACAACCCGGCCGTCTGTTCGGTAGCCCAGATGTGGATTCAAAAGTGTAAGGACGACTCGGAGACGGTGAAATGGCTTTCTGCCAACACAAAAGAATGTCCTCGATGCGGCTGTCCGATTGAGAAAAACGGCGGATGCAACCACATGTCTTGCACAAAATGCCGTTACGACTTTTGCTGGATCTGCCTAGGCGTGTGGGCAAATCACGGGTTCTACAACTGTAACAAGTTCAACGAACAGGATTCCGGAAAGCTCAAGACTCAGGAGGTTTCCAGAAAAGATCTCTTTAGGTACCTGCATTACTACAACCACTTTATGGCTCACGAGCAGTCCATGAAACAGGACAGCGAGCTGTGTTCCAAGATGGAGGACAAGATCCAGACTCTGCAGAGCACTTCTGGGATCTCGTGGATCGAGGCTCAGTTCTATAGTAATTCCATCAACTCTTTGCAAAAGGGCAGAAGAAGTTTAAAGTGGTCTTTTGCCCTTGTCTACTACCTTCAGAACAACAATGCCAAGCTGATTTTGGAAAATAACCAGTCGTATCTGATGGGGGCGGTCGAGAGCCTTAGCAAACTGTTCGAAGTGGCGGATCCGATTGAGATTTCTAAGCGAAAGCTTGAATTTATCAACGCTGCCAATTTTGTCCTTCAACGACGGAAGGCTCTTGAGGATCATGTAGCGGATGCCATGCGGGAAGGCTCGTTGAAGCTTCTGTGATGGCCTTGAGGAGTGGAGTTTTTGACAGTATTGATGGATGGCATGATGAGCAGGAACTTTTATGTGGTTTCTTTGCCATTGATGGATGGATGTTATTGAGCTTTGACGAGCTGTTGCATTCGTTTCAGTCTGATTCTAGAATATGAGAATCGCATGCCTTCATTGCCTGCGATGGTTCATTCAATTTTCTGCCATTTCAAGAGTTTAAAGACACTCCAAGGCTCGAAAGGTGTCACCCTGATTTCTCTATCCCTGCAATAAAGTCAGGACTGCCAGTGATCTGGATAAAACATTTATTCAGTTATACGAAAGAAACCATCGAAAAGAAATTCATGCCACTGATTAGGCAATCACACATGTTGGCTGTAACCAACAGCGGCCAATGACAATGTTGTCAGCGTTGTCGGTGTTGTCCTTCGGAGCGGCAGAGGAGTAAGTAGTTGGTTGCATTGAGTGAGTGATACCTTCTCCAAGGCTGGCTGTCTTTATATACAATTTTTGTTCATGCTGGTTGACTCGATTGCCTCATCTCGAAGGCCAAAAATGCGGTTTAAAGCGATTTCGAAATTGCCTATTTGAGGTGTTGTATTGATGCATGCATAAAAGTGCATCAAACCTTGACCTGCAGCTTCATATCAGCTAAAGCTGTGAATGTTTGATGCTGGATCAGAATATATCAAAGAATGAGGAGATGAAGCGAGACCCCCTGTTAGACTCTGGTTGCACTGTCTTGAGGTTTGTGAGCTCATGGGATTTTTTCCGGGCGAAACTTGATAACGTCAGTTTGTTCGTATCAATGTTGAGGAGATTTTCACATGAGCAAAACACTGCCGGAATGGACTTGAACTATCTTGCCTTGCCTTTGATGTGGAGACATTCGATGAGGTTTGGTTAAGGCCCCTATTCTGAACTCTTTGATTCATCAAACCGGAGAAAAGTTGGACTTATAGCCTGAGATGAGATGTTGATTACGACGATGCTCTTCACTCGCAACCTCAATTCGGGAACTATAAAACCCTCATCTGTCAAGAGGTGATCTTTTTGCAGTAAAGAATGACACAAGTATTCTACAAAGTCCGTGGGTGTCCCGATACTTGTGAATGGAAAAGGAAGAGCATAAACAGATTGTAAGCCCTCCATCGGCGACGGAGAGATTATTTTGAAGCTGATGCAGTTAACCTGCAAGCTTCAATGTAAAAAATACAAGTGAAAGGAGGAAACTCAGGCATGGCTTCCCAATTGTAGTTGGATGACTAGCAGAAAAAGCAGAAAACTGAGCAGCTGGATCAAACGATACATTTTTCAGTATATCGGATCATTTGTCTTCAATCCATTTCCTTTGATGGACTTACTTTATGGTTTCCAGAGACTGAAATGGCTCACTCTGCATTCTTGTATTTTGAGGAAACTGGTTCCGGAAACACCTAATCACTCTCTCCGTGGGAAAAGACTTTGACGGATTTGTTTCTTGCAGGCTTATTTTTCTAAATGCAAGGAAAATCCTCTTGATAACCTTTGGCCAAAAGTCAATGAAGGACAAACAAGTACTGAATGAGGTTCATAACGATGAAGCACAGTCGGTGAGAATGATTTTTTCTCTACTGGCTGGGGTTATCACTCGAGAAACCTGGAGGAGAGTGTTTTCTGAAGGTTTATCGACCCTAAAGTTTTCTGGCGTTTGAAATAGGCTTCTCTGACAAGTAGCAGCTCGACTTCTTTAGTCAAACGAAAGAGTTGAAGGGCTCAAGTGGAAACTTGCCGTATGGAATTGGTCACATTCCCGGGTTTCCCTCAGCTGATAGTGGCCTTTCGTCGTGAAGAGAGTTATAGAAGGAGAGCGCCTGGCAATCAAAAGCTTAGTGTAGGTTTTACGAGACATAGAATGTCTTTACGTAGACAAAGGGGGAGACAGCAAAGTTGGCGTGGCTATTCTTTTTTCCTTCACCGTCCTTGTTGGTTTACAGCCATTTGGAAAATACTGCAAGGCTGGAATGGCAATACAGGCTGCCAGGAGTTGTGGAGACAGCTAGAGGAAGAGCAAGAAGGGAAGGGGAAGGGGAAGGGGAGAAGAAAAAGTGGTAAGAGGTGGAAGAAAGAGTCATGTGATAGGGGCCAGACATCAGAAAACTAGAAGGCTAGTGTTAAAAAAAAGGCATACCAGATTCAAAAGAAATATCGAGCGCAAACATTTCAATTGCATTCTGGAACATGACATTCAGTTGTGTACCGTCTTCCGAGATTTCATACACTACATGGGAAGGAAAACAGATGCAGTTGAGAAGCCGCAGACAAAAGCAGCAAACACGTACATCAGCTTTTCAGCCATCCAACAAACTGTAATATTATTCATCTACACTTTATAACCTTGTCAGTTCAGCATTGATAATGTTAACCAAGAACTCTAGTTCCAATTTTTTCCTGCTCTCATCGACCCAGTCGTTAGCCAGTCGTCTAGACCACCCCTTCAGACTGCTCACTTCCTCGACAGCGTTGTCCAGTTCGTTTCTAATCAGATATCCATTCACACGGGCGATAACGCTTTCCAGATCGTTGCCGTCCTCAAGAGGGGAGCCTGATTTTGGCATCAGAAGCGAGCCAAAGAGCTTTGCGGCAAAATGACCCAAGATGCCCGCGTTGGGAGGCAGCAGAGCCACAGATCTAAGCTCAGGAACAAGCAGCTCCCACCTGGCAATGATCTGCGACTGTGTGAGGACTCCGCCTGTCGACAGAAGATGCGATTCTGAGGGCAAAGTGTCGAGGGCAGCGTTGATGACTTCGTTTTCCAAGGGAAGACAGAGCCCCACAAGACGGGAAATGGCCGAAGTGAGCTCCACCGGTTTATTGGCAGAGTCAGAATTCACAAGCTGGGTTAATTTGCTAACCGTGGACTTTACATCACCCAAGCTATTTATATAGTTGACCTTTTTCGCCATTTCCAATTCCAGTTTCTCCATCTCAGTAACTCTGGATGCAAGAGCTTCCAAGTCTTTAAGCTTGGAGTTTCTCTCCGAGTCGATCTTCTCCGAGAGAACCGAGTAGAACTGGTCTATTGCCGAGAGCTTATTGTGCAGGATGATATTTTCCGCTTCCAAGGCGATTTTGGATTTTGTCGACTGCACCTCGCTTTCCAGCTTCAAGGCAAACTTGGACTCAATCTCCTGCTTTGCCAAGGAGATCTCCTTCAAGAAATTGTCAGACATCTCCACCTGCTGAGCCTGGAAACGGCTAGAAAGGTCGTCACGGGTTTTCGCCACCAGCTTGTCGAGCTGCTCCGTCTTTTCTGCAGTTAGTTTGAGGTAGTTTTCACTAAGAGTGGTGAGGTTTTGGTGGATTTCCGAAACAGCCTTGGAGGCAAGATCTGGAGAAGATTCGTTTACAGCTGCAATCAACTCATTGAGTGAATCTACAGTGCGGTCGACAAATAAGTCGCCGCATTTGATGTCTACTAATGGAATATGGGAACGAGCCGAGTTTACGGTTTCGGAAGCGGCTTGTTTAACCTTTTCCGCAACTTTGGCAGACTCTTTTTCAAAGTGGTCAATCTTTTCCGAGATGACTCCCTCCTTAGGAACAGAAACGGTCTTTTCCAATCCGGAAAGACGGTCCTTCAAGTCGGAAAGAGATTCTCCGAGGAATTCCGAGGTTTCTCCCTTTTGCACCCACAACCGTTCAGCAGTTTCAAAAGACCATTCTCCGCCAGGGACATAATCCAACCAAATATCCTGGAAAGTGTCACTGTATAAAGAGAGTCCTACACCGGCTCCGTAAACCGATCCTGTAAGTGCCGAGGCCTTGAGGAGGAACCGTGTAAGGGAAAATGATCTTTTGGGAGGAGCAGTCGATTGCTGCCGTGCGAATTGGGTAGCGTTTTTCAGAGATTTCCTACAAGCGGCTCCTCGTAGCATTTTGTTTGGATTTTTCACAGTGTGATTGGTTGGAGTTGGGTGGTGCACGACCATATTATAACATCTTTGAAGCGAAGGGGAAAAGATGTGAGGAACCTTGAAGAATGATTTCTTTTCAGCCGAAGCGAAAGAGATTTAGAATAATTGGTGGATGTTTTCTTAAAGACGCAAATGAAGAGGCCTTCTCTCATCAGCCCTTCAGGTGACTGCAAATATAGTATAATGACATTTATTTCTACGTAGGACCAAAGATTGCACTTTTCACATATTTTTCAAGTATCGACAAGATGGTTGGGAGATGGTGGCTCTATCTGCGGAGAATCATAAGCTGAGAAGCTTTATTTTAAAAAGATAGGCAAATCAGATGTTAGGATGGACGGGCACTCTTTTTCAAATCCTCCTTACACCGTCTACAAATTAATTCTGAAATTTCCACCAAGCTTTTTTCTCCTCTGTTCTATCCAAGGCATGATTTGATAGCACTGTGAGGTGGAATAAAATCCGCATCAATCCAGTACTTGCCTTTGAAATCTACTCTCATCGATATTTGATGCGAAACTTTGATCAATATTCTTTTTGTTTTTTGTTGTGGATATAGCACTACCATTTTGATTGCTTCCAATGCTCGTAGAGACTCCTCCCAAGGCAGGTTGCTCCCTTTTGTCTCTCTCTCCAATCATTAATTATGTGGTGCTACTTCTCTTGTATCTACTGTAGAGCTTTGACTGTCTTCTGATTGTGTATCCGAATATCGTATCGCATTGAAAACTATAGGTGACAGACTGCCCACTGAAACGGTTCTCTTTGATTCACGAAAGTACAGCAGGCCGAACTCTTCACATCTGAAGTCTCATATATTTGTAGAGAGTCTTATGTGGCTGTAAAGAATCACAGGCTGTTTCAAGGGTTGCTGGTAAACGGCGGTCACGACACTGTGAGCGACTCAGCTCAGAAAATGTTGCAAGTTCAGGCAAACTATAAGGACAAGAGGCAGCTGATACTGTGGGCCCGCCAGAGGGACTGTTACTGTTACTCTTACAACTAAGGAAGAACGGTCTGGATGTCAACAAGTATTCGAAATAAGTGGTATACCGGAGAGCTGTGATATTAGAGCTGTGATTGGATTTCGCGTAGCGTCTTTGTTGTATGTGTATCTTCCGTGAATACCTCGTACGTCCTAACGCATTTACCGAGTAATGACACGTGCCTGCATAATTCTCATGTTGATATTGTATGCCAAAATCGAGGGATGATACCTCTTTATCTAGTCACAGTGGTTTTAATGCCAATTTTCCTTGATATGCAATATACATAGTGCTGTCATAGTGCCGTCTCATACTAGCCAATCATTGTCTCTTATCTATGCATGTCTGCCGGGAGGTTAGCTCTCGGAAAGACTCCATACAAGGATACACATTTAACGAGATGCGTAGAGCTAGATGACGGGACACAAATAGTGGTACATGTATGACTGGAGATTACCATAGGAGATTCGGGTTGATATACAACACCAGGCCTCATCCATGGAGCGACAGGTGTTTGGATCTTCTGTTTAACTCCTTACATATAGCCGGTAGACCGCATATGAAATCTACTGCGTGCGTATGCAGTGAAGCATGGATTTGGTTTTATACTGAAGTGATGTTCAGGCTTTTACTTCTAGAAGGTGACAGATTTTTGTCCTTTTCCTTCCTAGAAGTAGCTGTTTAGCCGCTTTAGGGGCGACAGACTGGAGTCATTATATCTGTCCCATACCCGGATTGTAACAAAATGCAGAAGGGCACGAGGTGCAAAAAAACACGAGACCAAGTTGTGCATTTGTCAAAATTGTAAGGTTTTTTCCTGTAATGGGCTACTGTATAAGTGCTACGTGTATTCTGATAGATAGTCATACCTTCCCCTTCCTCACTGACAGCCTAAGCCATACAAAACATGCGCAGATATATATATATATATGTGGATCTCCCTCAGCCGGTTCATAAATGATAGATAAGGGCAAAAACTAGATTCCTATTTATGAGGTATCAGATCCTGGAAAAGAGTCCGGATCTGAAGTGCTTTACAACATGTTGGACTTTGGCAACGCAATTTGCTTTAATGTAACTCAAGCTTCAGCAGATACTCGCTGCTCAAACTATGAGATCAAGGGATGTAGCCTTGTCTCATTTTCGGCTTCCCGTGTGTCATTCGAACACTCCCTGTGTCATCTTGCGAATTATATGGTAAACTTTAAACTTTTATTCTTTTTCACGTGCCTGCCTTTCTGCTTCTGGAAGGTGGTCTGCCCTCAAGCCAAGTCCCCTCCCACTTGCCGGGGAAGACGAGCTCGTGATTAGCTCGGAAACGAACGAAACAAAGTGAGCCAATACACGCATCTTGTAAGGAACAGCAACCAGGACATGCAATAACATGAGGACTCAGTCTGCTATTATTTCAGGTACATGCATTCGGTCTAGCTTGACAGGTTGATAGAGACACCTTTTCAGCCCATGCTTGAATGCCATCATTTGGTAATAGGCTTGATAATGCCATTCCTGTCTAGCTTTTCAAAAATTTCAAGCAGCCTCTCTGTTTCTGCCTCCTTCTCTTCAAGAGACATTTCTGTTGATAAGCTATGAGAATCGCTGTTACCTGACTGCATCTCGTGACTGACAACACTTGATTTTCTCTTGGAAAACACCATTGCCAAGCTGCGGTACTTTTCCAAGATTATGGGATCCAGATTCAGGGTTTGCAAATCACGTGGCTCCAAATTATCTGGTTCAACCTCTTCAAGAAGGTCCTGAAGGGGAGCTTTTCTGTCGTAATGGGATACTATGGGGAGTCCTAACAATTCTAAAAACATCTTATGGTCTTGCTGCATGATATGGGCAAAGATATCCAGAATCAAGTCGTTTAACGTCTTGTCAGACGCCTCTTGACCAGTCAGTCCACATAAGAACTGTTTGTATTCAGTGCGACCGGAGGAATACGATAACAGACAGTATTCAATCACGAGAAACTTTACAGCCTCTTTGAAGGCTGGCGATGGTTGATTATTGGGGAGAAAGAAATCCCGCACAATTCTCAAATGACGCTCGTCCGACGAGTTACACAGATGGTCTAGCAGAGCTAGAAGCGAGATGAAATCCTGTTCCGTGAAGAAATTTCGAGAACAGTTCAGTTGACCCATGTGGAGTTGCAAGTCGTCAACGTCATCCTGAGTGTTTCTGATCTTTTTCCGCAAACGGCGGCTGCTGAAGTCGTTCTTCTCCTTTGTGCACACAAAGGCAAACTCAAGGTACATGCGGAGAGTCTTCTCGTAAAGCTGGCAAGACTCTTTGTGGTTAAAGATAGAGTCAAAGTGCTTGACGGGGACGTATATCAGGAGTCGTGCAAAACTGGTAACGTTTTCGAAAATTTTGGATGAGCCCGCTTCTTGTGACTCGCCTTTGAAAAACCCCTCTTGCGCAAGCTTTTCGAAAAACTGGTTCACGATCTTCATCATGATTAACAAAACAGACTCGTACAGAGGCGAGTGCGCATCGCGACACATCGAGCCATCGTCACGCTCGTAGTCGTACCGGTATGCGGAGACAATACTGTCGTAGATCATGTCCTGGTCTACATAATCAGCAATGTAGCATCTGCCAGTTCTGAGCTTTTCCCAGCAGTGAAACTCTGCGCTGCAAAGCTTCATTGTCTCGTGGATGAGGTATTGGAAATCTTTATTATCGATCCCCTTTTCCACCGCCTCTTTGTTGAAAAACTTTCTGGCAAAGTAGTTAAACACCTGGAAACTACGTCTGAGGCACTCCATCGAGGCCCGGCGCACTCCAATGTTGAGATACGGAGAGTCGCCCTTCTGGGAGTACTCATCTTCTATATCCACCATCTTGTTCAGCATCATTAAGAATATGTAAAACAGTCTGACTATGGGGATGAAAAGCGGGGCAAAGTTCAAAACCGGAGATTCATGGCCATTGTGGCGGTACCACTCGTCCCGCGCTACGATCTGGTCCGACATGAAAACCAGAAGCTTTACGAGTGAAGTGACAATTTTAGAAACTAAAGGGATAACGTCCCCGGTGTCACAAGGTACTGGGTTATCGTCCTTGAACAGTTCCTCCAACGGAGGCACAACAAGATTAGGATTTGTCTTTTCGCTGAAGGTGATTTCCACCATTTGAGTTCGTAATGGCTCGTTTATGAGGAGAATATTCGAACAGGTGGTAATGACAGATATTTGCAAAGACCTCCAGTCGTGACGGTCCAAACGATCTAGATTCTGAGTGTGCTCGTCAAATTGTCCAGTGTCAAACAGCTTTCGGTATCCACTCAACTGCAGTTGCAGCCACATAAGTCTGTAGAAAGTGGTGTAATTAATGGACCGGCAAACTTCTACATTCTTTCCCAAAGCTCGTAGCTTCGTCACCAACACCCACACCAGGTCCAGCTTGGAGTGCGCTTTGGGTCCCTTGACCGTTTCCAAGGCAGATTCCAGAGATTCTTCAAAACTGGTCTTCATGGTGATAAATCGCCTGCATATATATGTGCATATATATATGCAGAAGCATGCACCGGTGGGTTTCTTTTTTAAGAATTGAGCGGGGGCTAAACAAAGATGAGGAGGAAAATTTGAGAGGATTTTTTTTAAACACCTCAGGAATGGTAAAAGGGAGGGTGAATTTACGTCAAAGGTTTTTCTAAAAATTTAGACTTTAGTAGCAACCTTCACTCGCGTATTATTACGTGAGGCAAATGGTGTACGGGTGCCGAAATTGTTGGGCTTAGTGGTGTGCTAGGCGAGTGTATAGCCTAGAATTGACCAATTGCGTTGGTGCTGCAGTTTAATGATTTCAATTTGGGTTTTGAGGTGTTTTTCTTTTTTTTTTTCGATTTTTCCATAAGTTCAAGAATATGGGGACAACTGGCTATTGTGCATGAGCAGGCGCCTGGTGCCCTTCAGCCATACCACCTATTCCTACTCGGTAGCTTTCATGCACGACTGAATGAAAGAGCTATTCGCGGGTCTCGAGCAGAGGATCGCCCTTTCGCGGCAAGGCCGGAATGTGCGCTCTGTCTGGAAAGCCAAGAATCGGTTACACACATACTTCAAGACTGTCCTGTGGTGAAAATATTCTGGACTGTGATTTCACAGGAATTAGAAGACAAAAAGATCAACCTGGAAAAACTGGTAAATGGACACAATCACAACACAAAGCAGCTACTTGGATATAATCAGCTTCTCTCCACCACAATGTTTGCCCGCACAAAGCGACGATATGGGTCGGAGGTTCCTAGACCTCGATCGGATGAGCAATGGTATCGATGGGTTACCCAGCGAACCAAGCTCGCCTCATGTTGGCGTTTGGCGGAAAAATTGAGAGAAGCATCATGATGGCAGAGATTAGAACATCATGAAACCAATCCTGAAAGGAAATAATTTATCACTGAAAGAGAACACCCAATTACTACCCAGCAACTAAAAGTTGGTTGACCTTTTTACAAATACCATCTGGCATGGTATCGAATTTTGGTCGATTGATTCCAATACAACACGAGTACGTCGAGGGATATATGATTATGTTGTATATTAATTAATGGAACTTTTAGTAAAAAAAAAAAAAAAAAAAAGGAGTTTCTA
>JAKTTA010000029.1:15292-26542 GCA_030580415.1 Citeromyces nyonsensis
TTGTATATTAATTAATGGAACTTTTAGTAAAAAAAAAAAAAAAAAAGAGGAGTTTCTACATTCTCGCCCGAGGGGCGTCTTTTCCAGGTGGAGTACTCGATCATGAGAATTTGCATTTCATGGATAATCATTTTTTGTACTAAAACATCTCCGTGGCTACGCCTTTGGTAAGTATCTAAAAGGTGATTTCTCAATTCTTGAAACCCGAGAATTGACTCTACCCTCCTGCAATACAGCGCAGTCTGTTCTATCCCAGACTTGATCAAATACTTCAGACCCACCTTGAAGTTCTCTGATCTCTTAAATTCATCTCGTCTTCACTGAAACTTAATGCTCTCGCCAAAATCCATTCCTCTTTCGGTCATCTCTCTCCTGGTATCATCCACCATTTCCTGTTGAGCCATTGCTAAATGCTGGAGCTAGAGCCATATACTATACTATCTTCGGAAAGCGGAGGGAAGCGTCATACTCCTCGGAAGAAGGATTCAAATTTCGTCTTATCGAAAAAATGATTCGAGCGCAAATGTACAGCTTTACAATAAGAATTCAGTATGGATGTACCACATACTGTTTATATGCGAAGAGTTCATGACAAATGATTGCTTAATAGAGCGATGAGGCATGGTGCTGGATGTTATGCCGAGCTCTATGTGGAAAGTTCATGTCTTTTAGCTCGACATCAATCGATCAAACTTCACAGCATGTGGGCGATACGTCATTCTAGAGAGTCCCTTCTCTATAGAGACATTGGTAAGATGGTTTCGCTGATATAAAAAGGCGCATCACTATGAACAAGAGAAATAACGGAAGAAGAGAAATAGCGTCAGAAGGAGGCAACATACTTCTACCGATATGCACGATTGCATACTGCACAGAAAACCCTGAGTCACTATCAGGGCCCTTTTACAAGCCTCACCTACCGTAATACGGCTATTGTTCATTCACTGCAATTGAGTGGAAGAGAACTCATTCATCTCCACCGAAACAAACACCACTCCGTCATCCCCTTCAAAGTAATCCTCCACATCATCTAAACCTACTAGTAACCAAACGGTCCACGCCCTCCTCTTCGTACTCCTGCTTACTCACCCACAACTGGTGGAAGGTTCCCAGGCTGGCGAGAATGGACCCGCCAACCCACGAGCTGTATTTCCTCTCGATACCGTTCCCGCTGGCGTTGACCCTTATCTTGAGTCCCGGATTCAAGTAGCATAGCTCCTGGTAGAGACGTTCTGTTAGGCCAGGGATAAAAGAGGCTGCACCGGTCACGATAATGTTATTAGCCAGCTGCGGTTTCAGATCAATATCAAGCTGCAAAAGTGACCTATGTACAAGCTGAGACAGTCCGGCCATATTCCTTGTCGAAGTTTTCGAATCCACCTCCATCTCGTCAAACTCGTCATCTTCCGGGTTTCTGATTCCCATTCTTCTCAAGGGAACATACTCCTTCGCATGCAGCTCCCCTGCAGGAGGTCCTGCCAGTCTATTTATATCTCCGTCTTCGTCCATGGAAAACCCTGTGAGTTTATCCCTGGCAAAGGCGTTTCCAGGCTCAAACAAAGAGTTCCCAATCTGTCTTCTTTCCCTTTGGGTCAAGGGCACATTGAGCCCGTTGGGGAGTTCAAAGTACCTCTTGGGGCCTTCAGCACTCTCTCTGTCTGCATCAGAACACTCTACAACCGTCTCCTTCATCTCGTGCAGTACTTTCTCCCTGTGGTATCTGTCGAAGGAGGGGGTTATTTCGAAATCAAACTCTTTGAACGCACAATCAGGCTGTGAGTCTTGCGAGTCGATATACTTTGCAGTCTTCGACTTGATCTTGTACTGCGGGTCTACTGTACATCCTTTAGACTGCATTATCTGGTTCAGTTGTTCAGAGAGAAATCTACCACCGTAATGGCTCCCCAGAACTTGCCGATGCAAACAAAGCCCGTCTACTACAGGCGTGATCATAGTCACGTCGTGCCCAATGTCTACTATCAGACAGTTTGGACGTCCGTTGGCAAAAGATATACACGAGGGCTGTTTTGCAAGGTAAAAGGCACAAAAGTTGTTTTTTTCAAGCATCAGCTCTAGAGCCTTTGATTTGTTTTCATACGAGTTGAGAGTTGACTCCGTCATTAAAAGAGGCTGTTCACTGGGATCGACTTTAAGCCTGTCAAACATAAACTTGCACTGATCCTCCATCCCGTCCCAGTCCACAACAACGCCGTCCTTGACGGTGGGATTTATTTCAAACTGGCCCTTGTGGGGAAAGTCGAGAGAGTTTTCGTCAAATCGACGATGCACAATGTCGTTTTCCGTCAGCTGGCCGTATCGTGATGGGAGTACCAAAGTCGGGAAATCGTACCCGGCATATCCGAATGCGGTTCTCTGAGATCCCGGGTCTAGAACAACTGCATTGACCTCGTCTGCCCCGTAAACTTGAGGAGGAGGTTGTGATGACATGAAGAGTGGGAGGGTTCGAGTCGAGGAGGGGTGATTTTGCGAGTGAGCTAACTTATGTCTTTTATTGACTATAAGGAAGTTTTTTCGCATTGTTGGGGTAAGGCGGAGATGCTAAATATAGCTGTACTGAAGGGTTAGCTGAAGGAATTTTGAGAATAGCTCAGAGGTAGGATTTAGGTGCTAGTCTGTGAAACAAGCGGCAAAAACGGTGGATGGTTTTACTTTACAGATACTGAGGTTTTTATACAACAGGTAGCAATGCTCCAGTATCCATTTGGAAAATTGTGACTTGAAATAATGTGATCAAAAACTACAACGAACTGGCTTGGTTATAGCACTACCCTTTCATCACAATGGATTGGTTTGGTTATAACACTACCATTTTTATTCTAGTCTTATTACCGTTTGATGGATGTGAAGAGCGATCCAGCTGCTCAACTCGCCTCTGTGGCTTTCTCCGATTATCAATTTCGGATACTAGTGCTTCCGATCTGCTGTAAAACGTAGCCGGCCTGGGGATTCTGGTGGTTAGAGACAGCTTTTGAAAGACATCAGCCATCTGCTGTTGCTGTGATTACTGGAGAGCCTCCTTAGCTGCCAGATCGCAAGGCTTACAGCTTCTTCACTCAATACACTTTATCAGAAGGCAATTGCTAAGCCTAGTCCACTGGCTTGAAAGCTATTTCGTCCCTTTTCCATACGTGAGAGGCATTGTTTTCCATCAGTCTTTGAGAATCAACAAGTGAGGCGCTCTTCCCCTATTTCCCTTGAAAGGTCGGTCACTGGTTCTTAACTTTGAAGGGGAGGGTGGAGCCTCTGACTGAACATGCTTTGTCATTTACAACTTTATGTTTTGAGCCTGGCATGGCGGCATCGATCCATAAATCAGCAAGCCTTTTTCTTGAGAAGGTGGAAATCTTAGATTTCGCACCCGGAACGTCTTTCAGTGCTTTGTAAAGAGCTTGAATGCTGGCAGAGATAGGTATTTTGATTTTTCAAGAATCGCTCTCGGTGGGTCGAGGAAATGAGTTTTGAAAAAGAATAATCATAAACAGAGGATGCCCGTAATAGCATATGCACTACTGCATTGTTATTACACATACTCAAGTAGCTGCATCAATCCGAAAGCTTATTGTTGGGTGTGCTGACATACCTTTCGATATAACCGGCAATTGCCACTTTGCTGTATTATCCAAGTACACATCTCGCAATCAGACGTGAGTCACGTCTGGAAAGATTTCATTGTGATTTCCATTATATCTACTCAAGTTGCTATCCACCAAGCTATCCCTTGATTGCATCCACCATCGAGGTCTACTGTATATCTAGTTGGTCACATAGACGGTTCCATTAAGGCTGTTGGGAAGAAAGTGGGTGGCTTATTCCTTTAATGTTGACTGGTTACGAATGATGAGGTCTCTCTATGCTCCTTCACTGGATTTGAACGCTGAGTCGGAAAAACGACGAGGCAAGACTCGCACATACGACTCATGAGAGACTTATTGAGTTAAAATCAAGCAAAGTCCATAGAATGAAAGATTCAAGGACTCAAAAGGTCCATAATAGCGGGAACTAGGCGGGGCCTGTCTTTTGCGACATGAAAAGGTGCATCTGAAAGGCTGTGGTGGTGACTGCACGCAATGTGAAGAGGTTTCTTTGGGTCTTTGCGGAAGTTTTTGTTGGATTGAGACCAGTCTAAGTCATCTCTACAAGGAATGCGAGAGTTCCTAACACGTTATTATGAGCGTTTTAAGTTTTCCAAAAAGCTAGCCTGAGCCGCTCGGTATGCAATCCTGGAGAGATTCTGCGGGAACAAAACTCGGACAGCAAATCCTTGAGTGACAAGAACTTTTTCAGAGAATATCAGAAAGTAAGGACCGCACATCCCATGCAGGTTGTGGCTCATAATTGACGACAAGTACGGCTGTAAAAAGTGAATCAAGGTGGGAGATCCGAACCAGCTTCCCCCTACAGTTCTCTCGCAGGCTGCGGCTTACAAATACGAGCAGTCTTCCTTTGTGCGGATGCAGAAAACACACTCTCAAAGCATGAATCTCTTGGACGTCCAGTACAGAATGCATCTTGATTTCCAGGTTCCCCAGCTGGGAGTTCTACCACTTCAAGCTGATAGATGCGCCCGGCATGGAGGAAATTAAGTCTCTTCCCAGTGGAGATGCCATGACATCCTTTCTATTCTTCCCGTCTACTGAACTGGTCCCTTTCCCCTTTCGTGGCACTCTTCCCAGTGGCTCTCTCCCTACAAGTCCTGCGATATTTTGGGAAGCCAAGAACATAATCAGTGTTCGCGCTCTTTTTTCATCCATGCAGAGGCTGAAGTAGCCGTGGAGCTCGTGGATATGCTCTTACAATCCGCGTCCAAGGATAACTGGACAGGAAGATTTGGCTTCATCACTCGGTGCAAAGAGCAGATCCATGTTTTGCGGGAAACTTTTCTCAGAACAGCCTATTTTGAGGGTGGTAGACTTCAACACTGTTGACGGGTTTCAGGGCCAGGAAAAGGAGATTATCATTATGTCGTGTGTTTATTCTAGCGAGAATTAGGGCGTTGGGTTTTGGGAGACGTTTGTCTTATGAAAATGGGGCTCACGAGAGGAAGGACTTCCTTGTGGATTTTGTCCTTGTGGATTTTGTACACTAAAGAGTCGCTTTCGAGGAATAAGGTGTGGCATGCTTTGATCCACGATGCCGGCAAAAGGGCTTTGGTGAGTAATGCATACTCTGGATTCCAAGGGGCCACCTCCTGCTGTTTGAAAATCTGTTACTCCATCTTCTTCAGTCCTAGCAAACCATGCAACCGGCTCGGATTCGTCAACTTCCAAGCCGAGGAAAACACTGGCCACTGTGGACAATTCCAAACGGTGCAAGTCGGTGGGTGAGCCTCCAGAAGAGGATGTAAAAATTCATCCAACAAGAGCGGCACGCTTCCCTTGGGTCCTAAGCGTATAAGGACCCTTCCACCGAGAGTGCCCATCCCGCAGCATAAGCTAAGCGAAAATCCAAGCGAAGCGGAGTGAGGCTTCAAAGTGAGTAAACCTCCATGGTTGGTCTAATTGCAATTCTTGTCTGTGGAAGGGGTGTTCTTCAAGTCAAGTGTTGTGCCCTTGGCTTGTTGAATGAATCACAGACTCAAGTGCGATATAACTTTATGCCTCTTCTATAGATAAAGCAGATGTAGTTTCTGTCATCAAAACAATTGTTGTCTTATGAAGGCACTGACAAATGCAGTGTCATAAGTCTAGGAGTGGTGCGAAAGACAGTATGACTTGAGGAAGAAAAAGGACAACTCTTATTCGATCTTACGGAAAACACATCTCTTTCGGTACATTGACTTGATGTTCAGGTATGTCTTTTTCTTTTTTTTGCCTAAAGACCTTGTTGATGAGTTGTAAATCCTTCCCGTGAACCAACATACCTTTTTCGCGCTTTCAGCCACCTCACTCACGTGGGTCGATTTAATACCCAAAATCCTCCGGTGGCCCGCTCCAGGTTATGCTACTTCGATACTTTCCCTTCTTGTCTTGTTGGTATTACTTGTTCACTGTCCTGTACAGCATCACTTTATAATTTCAGGGTATTTGTTTGGCCTCTCAAACGTATGCTCAGTCTTCCAATCCCCCATGAAGGTAATACTGGGATCACTTCAAGTTCTTGGTTCACAGCTCGAGACATTTTGCAGTCGTTTAGCTTAAGAACTTTGCCAACAGAGAAAGACGAGCAATACCAGATTCTAGATCCACACTTTGGGAAAGCACATCGTGTGCCGATTTTGTTCCTTGAAAATTCAGTCCAATGCTGAGTGAGCTAACTTAGTGAATTCAAAATCTCTATGGTGGGTATCTCCACATGAGTCTTGTTTGCGCTCTTTTGAAGTCAGCCTTCCTTCTTATCCAAGGCCACTTTGAGTTGAGCCCATAAAGTGAAAATGACATTCTCTCTTTGTTATCTAGCCATCCAGCATTACCAGGAATCTGGCAAAGATCAGAATGGAAGCGTGAGAATACCTGGTCGCTTCGCTTCAGTATGTCTACTCTATGGGAAGAACCAACCCTGGCCGTATGAATATACTGCTTCCCGTAGAAACTTGACGTAAAAATCAATCAGGGAAAAAGCAATGAAATCCACTTCCCACATGGCTTCCATAGTGTTACTCAAGCTGCATGTTGATTTACCTGTCAGTCAAGGTCGAGTAGCCACAGTTGTGAAGGGAAGAAAACCACCATCTCATGACTTCACTATGCGGTCCGGCTATCGAGCTTTCCCGAAACACAGTACACTAAAAGTGGCTTAATGCGTTCAATAAACGGTGGTGATTATTCCGCTTTTCATTTTTTCTTCACTCAAACTCAAAGTCCTGACACTGAGCTCAGTAATCTTCAAAGTCTGTCCAAAAGTGGCATAAATGAAGTATTGGCGGCTTTGGTTATACTTTCAAATGGAGGTTCCCTCACTCAGGCTGCGTCCATCTAGTTGGTCAATAGCAGTGTGCTAAAGTCATTCAAATCACCATCCGATGCCGTCATCTTCTGATATAAGTCTGCAGTACTCTTACACCATGCCTGGCATTTTGTAACAACGAAGGGCTTATGTGGATAGGGTAGCTGTGCAAACTCCAGACTGAAAGAAAACCCTTAGCATACAGCCTTATCTGACATGATGTTAGAAAAGCTCTCTTGTTTGTTGTGCTGAGAATACTCATCAGCCTGAAAATGAAATTAACAGATAATCGACTTAAAGCCATGAGCTCTTTATTCCTTCTCAGCTCTTTATCAGACTCATATCTCGGTGTTTTCAGTATCCTCCACTGCCTTGGGAATGTCAGACTCTCATACTATTTTCTCTGAGGTTGATATACGTGTCGTCCCACAGAAGTAGACCCCTCTTGCTTGCTATACCGAATGGAATCTGTCAAGTACCAGGGTTACCTTACCTATAGTAGGCTATATATAGGGCTAATTCCCACTCAATATACCCCAACTAAGCTTATGCTTAGGTCACCTAGTATGATATAGTAGAGGATAGACCCTAACAGAATCCTTGGCATTTATTGAAACAGTCTGCAAATACCGAGGACCGACTAAATGTGAGAAAACTCAAAAACAGCTTGAGAGTACGGAAATATGAGAATCGCTGAATAGGAAGGTGTTTGCTTGAAAGTGAATCACTCTGAAATTCTCACATGTTGTCATCTCATCGGAGAAAGATCTCGTCTTAGGTCAGCCTCGGCTTAGGTCAGCCACGGCTTGTATGGAAAAACCATCAACAAATAAAGTATCTGGATAAAAAAGTACTAGAGTCTGTGCTTACTAATTCCTTAAGGCGATCCGCCCGAAA
This sequence comes from Citeromyces nyonsensis, assembly GCA_030580415.1. Lineage (NCBI taxonomy): Eukaryota > Fungi > Ascomycota > Pichiomycetes > Pichiales > Pichiaceae > Citeromyces > Citeromyces nyonsensis. Next base: position 23,093 of record JAKTTA010000029.1, read on the forward strand.
ATAGTCCAATACCAAAATGTATAACTGCCAACTGCACAGTTCATATAAACCCCATCAATCAACACGCACACTGCTGAGAGTTATTCGTGGAGGGCCTTGCCAGATCCACGTTTCTCTGAGTTCCACGCGGACGACGAGCACTTAGTTTCTCCTCGATGGGTAGTCTCTCTGCGATGGCACGGAAAGTATCTTGAATATTTAAACCATTTTTCGCACTTACTTCAGAGAAAATAAGTCCCGCTTCATCTGCATACTCTTTAGCAGTTTCGGATTCAATCTGCCTTGATTCTTCCAAATCAAGCTTATTCCCTACAAGAGCGATAACTATATCCTGGTTAGCCTGTTTCTGTAGCTCTTTAATCCAGCTTTTCGCACGGTCCAGCGAGGAGGGCTGAGTTATATCGTAAACCACTAAAGCGCAGTTGGCATTCCGATAGTACATGGGGGCAAGCGATTTGTACCTTTCCTGTCCAGCAGTATCCCAAATCTCAAACTTTACAATGGCGGAGTCGCTTACCTGAAGGGTTTGAGTGAGAAAGGCTGCCCCAATAGTAGACTCACGATTCTCATCAAAAGAATCTTTCACAAATCTGTGTACAATAGAAGACTAATGTTAGTTAAAGGTATTGGAGATGAAACTCACTTTCCCAACTGAACTCTCGCCTGCTGTTAGATGAAGGATCAATGTTCACTTACCTAAAAGAACGAGCTTGAACTGAACTGTCTGAGCTTCTTGAGTCATATCTAAAGATGATGCACGCAGAGAGGAGAGACTGGTTGACGCACTACATTGTTTTTTTTGCACTCTAAAAAGTGCGGTTGAAGAAGAATGATACGAATAATTCTATGGTAGAACCTTTAAATTTATTGCGTTCTGGAACCACTATTTCCACGATGGCTATAATGCACTTGGTATAAGAAGAGACAGCGCCACCTCTGTTATAAATATAAGAGCACAGCCTCCAGGAAAAGATATTTTCTTTTTATTCACCTTGAGAGCTTGATTTGGAGACAACGCATAAAGTTCTATAGTCTGGTGCGAGCAGATCGAATTGCAAGTCAAGAGCCGCTGAGGTGCTTAACAAAAAAAGCATAGTCGGTGAGAAAAGAAGAGTAGTTTCTCCTTCGGTGATGAGATCAACACGTGGGAGGAGTGGTCAGAAACAGTTGTCTTGTGTCTTCTCGCTTGTTGCTTTACAAGAAAACATTCAACGCTCGACCTGCACCGGGCAATTGAAAGCTCTTCGGTGAAGGTTAGATCTTTCACGATATGTTGAAATTCTTCACTTAGATTACTGGGTCAGCAAAGCAGCAAAGCAGCAAAGCTGGCGTGACAATACTTATTCCCACCTTTTTCTGAAGTGTACTTCCTACCGCACCCTGATCAAGTTACAAGCATTTGAGGAAAGAACAAGGTGCAGAAAATCCTGTAAGGCGGAGTTTTGATGGCGAAACAAGTAATTTTGAAAAGAAGTTGAGGGATATTCGGAAGAGGAAAAGGGGGAAGAGGAGGAGAGGAGGGATGGTAAGAAGAGAAGAATGAAAAGGAGCAAGAGGAAGAAGTGTTGAAGTCACGCGAGGGTGAGTTGTAGATCAAGCAAATGAATATTGCTCACTAGCCGTCCTGAAACGGTGCATTGAGGGTTAATCTGCCGCTGACGATTTTGGGGATCTTGAAGGGAAGAAGAGGCATGAGCCATCAGAGCAACAGCAGATCGCTGATGGCTTTTTCCAAGCTGTCTAGGAATCCTAGTTTTCTGAAAAGGCCTGCATTAAGCAGAAAAAGCAGGGGTGTCAGTAGTAGAGCTGATAGCCTTTTTCTCTCTCAACTCTCAAGCTTTTGGAGACGCCTACGCTCTATAGCAGAGACAGGAGAAGAAGAATCACATAATCAATTGTTAGCGGCTATGAAAATCCGTTCTGTCAGGGTAAGAAGTTCTATAGAGTTTTGATAGAATCTGCTCGTCAGAATCGACCTTTTGTTGTATGTAATGATACTTTAATAAAACAGCGAGAATCCATCCTTATATATCTACCTTGTCTGCATAGCCGCCATTCCCCCTTTCCGTTATTGCCGAAGTTGGATGGTGTGACACCATGCATATGTTTGCCGAAGTCTAGTCCGATGGAATGGACAGATCAGGCAACAGATTCATGTACAAATGGTTGCTGTTTAACAATCCTTGTAAAACACGCGTCATCGCGCATACGGTGATATGCGCAATTATGCAATAGCTTGTAAGCTACCTGAATCTAATATCGGATGTCTCCGACCAAACTTATCCTAGGAGGTTTGGACTGCGTCTATGCGGTCGCGGGCCAATCCGGTCTTCCTGGGGAAGTATAAAGATACCATTACGAAGCCCCATACATACCACCAGTAGTAAAATGCAGTCAACTATCCATAGATAGTGGAGCAGCTCCTTCAATGGGCGTATGCTAAGAGAGTAGACAGTTGCTCAGTTCTAACTCTCTCCGTAGATATAGTCAACGTAGTCTCTTCAAAGAAGCAGGTGTTTTTAAGCATCCTGTTGCGTCATATCCAGAAAGCGATATACTGGACCACAGACAGGTTTTATGACATACATCGTGTAGTTAGTAATATATGATACACTTACTCAGTGCACTCGATATCAATGTTTCGAGATAATAGCAGAAGGAGAGTTCAGCATTGGAAGGGATCGGTGCCATCAGAAGTACCGTATACGGACCGAGAAAATAAATAAAACAAAGAGCCCAGTCAAAGCGTAGTGGGAGAACCAGATGAAGTAAACGTTGATGGAAGTTTCTGATTACATATCGATGAAAATGAATTTTGAAAAAACAGCGGATCGATCAGTAGGCTTCATGATTTTCAGCAGATTAAGTTACATCCAGAATAGACAAAGAAGAAAAAAGTTTGGTGTAAGGTTCCACTTTAAAGTGTCCACGGAACCTCAAGGACATCCTTACATCCGCTTTGAGTTAGCCTATCTTTTAAAAGTATAGCTTCTCAGCTTATGCTCGCAGACAATTGATATTTTGAAAAGGAAAAATTAGTAGTAAATAGGTTTTAATTCTAGAATACCCTTCAGGGACCTGCAACTGATACCACACTAATTACATGATGACATAGTCAATATACATCATTTAATTTTAAATGTGATACCAGCAGCTAGGTAACAATATCTAAGATGTTTATTTGTACTAAACAGCGACTATTTATAGTTACTAGGAGGTAGGTATACATCAGGTGACATAACACGTGATAGCTATGTGTCAGCTGATGCTCAATAAGTGTGTCTGAGGTCACCCGATCTTAGGGAATCATAGGAGAACCCGACACTAAAGCGGCATTTCCAAATCACCGCACCTTGTTGTCGATTTGCTCTCCCGATCCAATTCGCTGCCGGCTTGCTAGCGTTCTGGAGGCTGAGAACGAAACTGCAATGAAGTATCTAGTAGCCAACA
>JAKTTA010000030.1:0-10329 GCA_030580415.1 Citeromyces nyonsensis
TTTCTTAGACTTTTTTCCCATTATGTGTGAAAAAAAAAAAAAAAAAAAAGCACTTCAAGGTCGTGCAGAAATCAATGAGATGTTCTTACTTGGCGCAGTTCTTTGGTGATGAGAGCGGTAGGAACGTTCAGCAAGTAGTTTCTTTCTCGGGAAGCTGCCTGTGGTCTATCAACTTCTCTTGCATTGAGTTTCTCTTGACATAGAAGGTCACGTGATCCCTATCAGCTGGAGGGGGAATCCGCCCTAAAAAGTGTTGTTCTCAAAACATGAAATCTGGTAATGAGCTGCTGTTAAGTTGTCTATCTATATTTTTCATGCTCTGCTGAATCAAAGGTAACCCGATGAGACGGTGTCAGACATGTATTGAATTCGGTGTAAATTTTATCTTCCCTGGATGCAATCGGTTGTCTTCGTCCATAGTGAATAGTTTCCGCTATGTAAACAGGATATAAGTACTTCTTGTACACCATCGATTGACACATTTTGTAAATCGCCATTATTGTCTTTCTGAAATGAAATGAGTGCTACAGACAGCTCGAAGCTCTCATAAGTCTTCTTCGAAGCTGACGCTCTCTCTTCTTGAACATTGAAGCTTTAACGGCTATCTCTTCAATCGCGCTCATCATCAAAGTGGTTGCCACCTGTAACATAGTCAGTGAAGTAGAAACTGCCAGCATTGAAGAATTATTAAGACAGATATAGAAAATTGTTCAGCATCGCGTTGGAGTAAAGTCGGCGTTTGGCAAAGACAAACCGCTTTTGCCGATTTATCCACTGCTGGATTTGAGAAAAAGTACAAGCCACGCTCGTCTGAAGTGATCAATGAGCGCACATAAGGAAACAATCTATTTGAAAACTCTCCTGTAGACTTTTACTGATATATCTGCGAAAATGCACTGTAAATCAAAGGGCTCGCAGTACTTATCACAGTTTCAGATAGCAGTACTTTTTTTGGAGTTGTTTCCATTTAATGGAATTCGAGAGCACTATTATCTTCATTTAATGAACAGGTCGGAAGATGCATATATTCTGTCTCTTATTCACGGGTTCATCAAATTATTCTCATTAAATCGACCTGTGCCTTTGAGACTGAGATTTATTACGTGATGAAACTTGTTAGCCTTACTAGAACCACACTTTCTATATTTGTCGCATAATAATCGAGCCATCTACTTGGCATTGCTGTTGCGATAAATATTGACAAGACCCATCTCTGGTCGTTATCCTGTCAGCAGCAAATCATTCGTTTCAAGTATCTTGCGTGTGCGCTCCATATTGTTAGCTTCAGGTGTTTGTGTCTCGATGTTAGTCTTCAGTCTGACGCATATACGCACAGAGAAACGCAGTTCATTTTAAAAACTTTCGAATCGAGTCTTAGTGTACTACACTTCGGGAGTAACAGGGACCCGACATCCAACTTGAATTTTATGGTGGTATGATTGATCCCTCGATGCTGTTACCTACTAACACTTTCGGATCTTTCACCTGTGCGTCATGTGCTTAAGGTGAATTACAAACTGATAATGTATGTTCGGTTTAGGTCTTCTGCCCATCCAAAGATTTGTAATTATAAAATAATAAGAATGTTCTTTCACTTGCACCCTTAGCATTGCAGTCAAAATCTCACCCTGTCACAAAACAAAGCATCTTTTTATCTCCATCCTATACACTATACCGCTTTGCTACACGTCACTGCGGTTGCTCGCTCTACAATGACTCCAGCCTATCATTTATCTCTTGAGGAGACAGCTTTCTAAACCTCGGTCCAGAAACGCCCTCCTGGCCCTGGAATCCTAAAGCTGTCAGATCCTCATCCGCCACAACAGAAACTTCGACTGTGTCTCCATTCATCTCCCCTTCGATTGACTCCTTCAACGTGAGTAGAGCCGTGTGTATAGCATCTTCCAATTCCAACTCCTCATTCCACCTTTTTTCCAGGAACGTCTTTGCGGCAGAGCTTCCCTTTCCGATAGCGGTAGCCTTCCAGGGGAAATACGATCCGGAAGGGTCCACCTGGTAAAGCATAAATCCATTATCATCGTCATGACCTGCCACAAGCAGCGAAACTCCGTAAGGACGCAGTCCTCCGCTTTGAGTCGCTTCCTGCATAATCTTTGCCACCTCTGATACCATAATTTTGGTGGGAGGGTACTCGTTGTAGATTCTCTTGTACTGTGAGTGGGCTGCTGTTCTTGTGGCATCACATAGCACACGGAAATCCGGACCCATCCCAGAGTACGTCATGGCTATGTCCGGCGTGATTTGTGCAATCTTCTGTTGGTATTCGTTGTTGATCAGAGACGAGGAGGACTTTTTCTCAGTAGCCAAGATGACCCCGTTTGTAGCTTTGATTCCAAGGGATGTGACTCCCTGGTTCACAGCATTCAGTGCATACTCGATCTGCACGAGCTTCCCGCTGTTTGTTAGAGGTTTTAAAGGAAATTGACTTACCTAGGGGAGAAGGTTGTGAGTGAAAATGAGTATCTATCAGCCATGGTGGCAAAGTGGTGTTGGGATGCAAACTGATTATCGAAGGATGAAAATTATAAGAAACTGTTTATTGTTTATTGGGGTAACCGAGTGATGTTAGGGGAACAAAGGTATTTACTGCGTTGAGTGCTGATGAGTGATACCGTATTCGAGGAAGGGGGAAATTCTTGAATTCGAGTTCTACGAGTGACAGGGATAGAATTTCTGGAAGACTGAAGGAAAAAACGCTTCACAGTGACCGTTCTGTATCCGGAATAGAGTTTTTCCAAACAACCAAGATGTACGTTAATGGTTCCTTGTTCATGCGGTGTAAGGATTAAGGTATGCTTAGTGAATCCCAGAACAAAATAATTCGTCAATCGAATGATCAGAGCATGATGATATGATTCCTGCACGATTTCATCAAGCTATGAGTTGTTTAACCTTTTTCCAAATTATTTTTTCTCACGTCCACATTTCTAGAGGATGGAGGATCAAAGTTTACCAAGACTGAAGTAAGAAGAATCAATAGATGTTCCTGAGACGTAAGTTAGAACTTTTTGTTTACATGGTGATTTTCTGTAATGACCTATATATGTATAATCAATAACTATATTGGCCGCCTTTCCGTAACAGAATGATCAATCTTCTCAACTGTCTGCTCCCTCTTGTCATAGCAGCATGGAAAGTAATCAGGTGTGAGATGCGGAAATCGCATATCCTGATCCTCGCGATAGATGTGCAGACACAAAGTACGATTGTCGACTGTCTCTACGTTGTCTAAATTCATAATCATCAATAGTAAAGAACGTAAACATTGACTTGTCTTGGAAGAGATTATTGACTGCCGTTACTTATGTTTGTCACAATATGAGCAAAATTTCCACCGTCAGCTGAGAGGAATTTTTCAGCTCTCGAGTATCCGATTATGCCCATTTTTGATTGTTCTGTGATGAAAACGGAATGCTGCAAAAAAATCAGAACTTGGTAGCGCAAAGATGTTTACACTTGCCGAGGGTCAGATTAAGCTTATGTGGGACCAGTTTCCTTCTCTAGGCGTTGATCACTTTCTGCTTCCTCCAAGTAGACGTGCTTTTCGAGAATGGGAAAATTTCATTATTGGCATATAATTTACATTTCTCTTGATGCTCTTCCCTTAGTGAGATTTTATATGTATTCATTTTTGAACTTCAGCCTCTCGTAAAATACCGAACATCAACGTAGATGACGACAATGTGAGTTGAAGAGCCTCTTCGGAGGAGTTCACAGTTCTTTCCTGAATAAAGTGATACATTTCGTAAAAGAAACTTTTTACCAATACAATCGGGAGAAAAATGCTATGCTATATAAAAGGAAGACTGTGGGATCGGTCAACCAAACAATCTTGATTCACACTTCTTTCAAGTGTCAACATGGACGTCCAAAAAGGCTGCCGGAGGAAATTGCTCTTCTTTCGGCACCGTCAAAATTCCAAAGCACGCAGACAGCACTCACTAAGCCGAGTATCTCACCACAACGATTGGATTTCCATCTTATAATCAAAACGATAGCCCCACAGATCTATCGTGATTGCAGAAGACTTAATGCCGTAATCTCTTTCCCTATCTCTTGATTCCGGTTCTTAGAGGTGTCTGTTGAACATTGATTGGGAATGGACACTATGGGCCACTTGGTTACATGCATGAACTGGACGTTATGAAACTATCAACTAGAACAAACCAGCATTCACGGTTACGGTGATTACTCGCTGAGGTGAATTTTTTTTTTGAGGATCAGTCTCGCAATTTTAAGTGCATGAATTTAAAAGTCTTACCATCAGTTAGTCGTACATTTTGAATAAAATCAACGTTGTCAATTCAGCGGTCAATACGTGAAACATTTTATTAGGAGAGAGAGAGAGCGAAAATAGTAAAAAATGCCTATGCGAACGATTAGAAGAATAGCCAAAGCTTCTCCGTTTTATTGACATACTAAATAACCAGGTACAAACCCCTACCACTCACCTCTTTCCTTCAACATCTTTCTCTGAGACCTAAACAGTCCTCCCAACAAACCTCTTGATGGCTTCTTTAAATGCATGAAATTGCACATCCCACCACGGGTGCACTCGTGAAGCTCGTGCTGTCGACATGAGGCGTCGGAGAAGTCTCTTACTGGAGACAGTTCCGCGTAAACTGGTCTCCCGTCGAACCACCTATTATTCAAATCACTCTGACACTTTTCAGCGGCCTGCTCGTCTTTGAACTTTATATACGTATTACCATTCAAGTGGGTATTATCATTTTCGCAAACCACCAGATCTTCTATTGTTCCGTATTTCAAGGAACACTCTATAAACACATCCTTGATAAAGTTATCGAACTTCAAAGCTTCTTCTTCCTTTTTCTCTTCGGATTTTCCTTTGTTGGACGAGCACAAACGTGGATTCTGGCAAAAATTCTGGATCAAGACAGATCTTGAATAGTTGGGTCTGATGTGCTTTCTTGCACATCTGTCACCATGACGACAAGCGCCGATCTTGAGGTAGAATGTGCTGATGTTAGTTGAAAAAGAAGAGGGTTCACTTACCAGTTGATTCGATCCTGTGAGGATCCAAAGATGTTGGACATATAACTCGCCATTTTGAGGGGAGATGATGATTTGGTGTAAGGTTGTTATGGCCCCCCAGGCAGAGATAATCTAGAAGTCTTTGTTTTCCTTTCTCTTTTTGGCGGTAATCTATTTCACTACGTACGTGTCGACGAAAGAATGTGCTTGAATGTGAAGCAAACCTAATATACTTATTCCATAAGATGAAAGCGATATTAGGCATCCCAGTATCAGCATATGTCAACTTTCGAGAAAGCTTGATAATACTTGTTGCTACGTAAGATGTAGTTATACGAAAGCTATGCCATTGCTCTGAAAGCCGTCATATTGTTGCGACGAAGCGTAAGCTGAGAAGCTGTACTTTTAAAAAATTTGACACTCAGAGCGGATGTAAGGATCCGTTTGACGACAAATCCCGTGGACACTTTAGAGACGACACTTCGCGTGAAACCTTAACACCATTTACCAACGTCTCTAATTTTGACCACCATTTGTTTTTCTTCTTTTTCGTTTCTGGATATAACTTGATCTGCCTGAAACGTATAAAGCCTACAGCATCGATCCACAGTTTCTTTCGAAATCGATATATAATCAAAAAACGTTCATCAACGTTTACTCCATCTTCTTCTCCCACTACCCTTTGAAGGGGCTGTATTTCTTTTCTTCTCGGTCTAAAATACAGTACTACCAGTCGTATCGATTCCTCCCAACGCTGAACTCTCCTCTGTCACTCTTTCTGATCATAAATCACGTTGTTTAATTTCTACTATCGACCTTAGGCGTCTCCAGAAGCTTGATGATTTAGAAAGTGAGGCGTTTACCTGGTCATTGTTTTTACATTCCTGGGCCTTGCCAAGAAGGAAAGTAAGAACGGCAGCAAGTGACCTGGTAGATATAAAAGGAAGTGTCACTTGGATTAGTATAAACAAACAAGCAACCATTTAATATACACTTACACTCATCGATATCAACACTATAATGCACCGAAGTCTTCTACCGCGAGCCATCGTCAAGTATAAATGAATTAACCTAAAAAGAAGGTCTAAGGATAATGACCAAAACAACCGTTTTGAGCTAAAATTATTAGAAGAATGATCCACGCATGAATCTCTCGGCGCCTTATCAACTCACAGGCTTGCTTCAGCAAACTTTCTCTATTGATCCAGAACATATCATTCACTATGGTACCGTTTATGGGGCTTCAGCACCACAATATCCAGTGTCTACGCTTTATTTCTCCATGACGACTCTACAGGTCCTATAGTACATCCTTTAATTGATATAGTACGGTATAAGACAGCTCCTCGGTTGGCCTCGTAACTTCAATACTCCTCATCTGCCGTCGACTCTGCCAGCTCGTCGTAATCTCTCTCCAAAGCAGCTAAATTTTCTCTTGCCTCTCCAAACTCTCCCTCTTCCATTCCCTCCCCCACATACCAATGAACAAAAGCCCGCTTTCTGTACATCAGATCAAATTTGTGGTTAACCCTTTGCCACGCTTCTGCAATAGCAGTTGTATTGGATAGTACGCACACGGCCCGGTTTACATCTGCTAAAGGCGAATTCAAAGTATGCACTGGTGGCTGGTAGCAGATTCCTATTTTGAATCCAGTAGGACACCAGTCCACCAGCTGAACGCTCTTCTTTGCCTTGATCATAGCCACAGCATCTTGAACATCTCTGGCAACAACGTCTCCTCTATACAGGAGACATGAAGCGATGTACTTGCCCAGACGAGGGTCGCACTCCACCATCTGGTTGCTGGGCTCGAAACAAGCTGCCGTGATCTCAGCCACCGAATTAGCCTCATGGATCGCCCTCTGCTTATCTACAACAGGAGCATACGAAACCAGAGGAAAGTGGATACGTGGGTATGGAACGAGGTTGGTTTGGAACTCGTTCAGATCTACATTCAGCGACCCTTCGAACCTCAAGCTGGCTGTGACGGAAGAGACAACCTGCGCCACAAGTGAGTTCAAGTCGGTGAAAGTGGGCCGGGCGATCCCGAGGTTCTTGCTTATATTGTAGATGGCCTCATTATCCAACATAAAAGTGACGTCTGCGTTCTCAAGAGTGCTATGAGTACTGAGCACAGTGTTGTACGGCTCAACTACAGAAGTGGACACTTGAGCTCCAGGATAGACTGCAAATTCCAGTTTAGATTTCTTCCCAAACTCATAGGAAAAGTGTTCCAAAAGTAAAGACCCAAGCCCTGACCCAGTTCCACCTCCCAAAGAGTGGGTGAACAGGAACCCTTGAAGTCCATCACATTGGTCTGCCATTTTACGGATCCGGTCCATCGTGTCATCTACAATCTCTCTGCCTACGGTGTAATGGCCCCGAGCATAGTTATTGGCCGCATCTTCTTTACCGGATAATAATTGCTCGGGATGGAATAAGTTCCTATAAGCTCCGGTACGCACTTCGTCTACCACACTAGGTTCTAGATCTACATACAAAGCCCTAGGTACGTATTTGCCCGATCCGGTTTCTGAGAAAAATGTAGAAAAGCCTTCCCCTGCTCCACGGGGTTTGGAAAGTCCCTCCTGGAGATATCCATCTGGGGTAATACCGTGCTCCTGTGTGTAGAGCTCCCAGCAAGAATTTCCAATCTGGCACCCGGCCTGTCCCACATTTACGCTAATCACTTCCCTCATCTGCGTGTTCGAGTCGGGGTGGCGTTATTTTCCTTGACCTCGGTGAAACAGACGCGATGGAGCGAGTCGGGGAACTAAATAGTTTATATGGCTGACATGGAAGATTTTAAATATGGGCTAATTGAATTCTACTTTCCTGACCAGAATCGTTTCAACAATGTAAGGAATGCATAGATCGCTTTTTCAGATACTTATTTTGAATTCGTTTCAAGGACTAGAGCTATTATGGCTTCGTTGACAACATTTGGAGAAATTATCGCAAAAATTTGTTTCCAACGGAATGATTTGACCAAGCTGCCGGGTATGAAAATATCACCGCATGCCCTTCTCCGATGAGTAGAAGACCGAAACATCAGCTGCTTCCGCGTGGGCGAAGCCTTGTGTGCCATATGACACTTTACGTGTCAGTAAGTTCGCGTTCGTTCTAAAGCCAACTTGTCAGTTCATGTGTAGGCAAGTTATCAGTTCATCAGGCGCTGTACTCTGTGATTCCGAAGCAGTCACTGCAATACGGCAAGCTGAGAGAGATATCAACTCGGTGGTGAGGCATTGTGCGAATTTCTTAACGGCATGTAGATCCGTTACAAGGGGATGACAAAATAGGAAATTTATTCTGTTAAAGTTCTCGATCCACTTCTGTACTTGTTCTCTCAGTAAAATTGTTTCACGGATAAACCTGATGTTGATGAAATTGATCTGCAGACGGTTGGTTGATCCATATTATAATGTATGAGCACATCATCCTAATAATCACAAAATTCTTCACTGCATCTTCAACTATATTAATCCCGGTAGCACTCCGAATCATGTTAATGCCATTTTGATTTTGATACCCTATGATCAAATAAATGCTTTCACTAAAATGTAAGAGATCAACAAACTCACTACATTTCGAAGTCCGGTTCATTAAAGCCCTCGGGCTCATGCATTTATGTACTGTCTAAACTCCTCAACTTCAGGAGGCACATCTACATAGTGGTTCGCTACATCGTTCAGCTCATACTTCAGAACATTCTTGTAGTAGCTGCACTTCTTCTGCAATTTCTCATCGTCAATGGCGTCAAGGGCTTTCACTCCCTTTTCAATCCCATACAGACTATCGGTTAATAGACGGAAGCTCTCCACGCACTTCTTGAAAAATCCCGTCTCAGCAAGATCAACCACCAGCTTCTCGGGAATAAAGTCCACCACAGTGGAGAGATACTGGTGAGCTCCTAAAGAAGACTTAGCTCCTGCAGAAGCAAGTAGCTCGATCAAAAAATTCGTGGGGACGTTTCTGGAGCTGTTGAAAAAATAATTGAGTAGATTCATGAGCACCGGAAGATCCAAGCTGAGAGACTTCTTGATCAATAGTTCCCTGGAAAGACGAACAACCATCGATCTGTTTTGTTCAGATAGCTCTAAGCTTATGAGCTTCGAGAACGCTTTCTGAGATGAGGCATTTAGTGACACCATCAATACCATTAAAACATCGTTCGAGAGTCCCTGAGAAATATCGGTCGAAGTTTTAAGAGCAATAGGGGTATCAAAGTCTTTTCTGATAACTGCAAAGTTCCAGAACTTGACAGCCAGATCTTCGTTTTGCTCGTCACAAGATTTCTCGACAAGGTTCAGAAGGGAGCTCACACTCACATCGGGCAGCCAGGGGATCGCATCAAACTCTAGAAGTACTTTGTACGCTTCATCCAAACGTCCCACAGACGCCAATCCACTCAGGTAACTACTGATGAGGTCGGACATGTGGGAGTGCATACCAGAAACGTCGCGGATGCTCAGCAAACACTCATCCAGAAGTTTGGTGGCGGTGGGGAGCTCATTGCAGTAGATCAAGGAATCGATCACGTGACAGTAGACAGGAAACTGGTGCAAGGATAGATATTTGTGCATCGCGCACGACCGCCTAAAATGCTTATACATATCCAGGATGAATGATGAATCCTTTTTCAATTTCCCAAACTGGATGAGTCCGATGTAATATATGGGGCTGTCTTTTTGCAGGTGTGACGACATGATGTTTTCCAAAAACTCTATTTGTATATTACCAGCTGTGTGGAAAACCACGAGACATGCAAGCAAATTTTCATAGACAAATTTTGGAAGGTGAATGTTTTTCGAGTTTGTCACCAAAAAAAGTTCTAACGCAATCTTGAAAAAATCGTTTCCCAGCTGCGAGTTTTGATTTGCATGCGATCTGAGAGCTCCATTGAGCAAAGTTCCAATCACTAGCGAGTATGTCTGTTGGTCTGGTTTCACGTTGTTTGACAAAATGTCTGAATATATGTTGAGTAAGTGGGTCAGTTTGTCCTCTATTGACTCCATTGTGTTTGAGCGTAGAACCACTGACTTGAGAACCTGATTGTACATTTTTAGAGGTGGCACGTGATCCAGAGCTCGTATTCTCAGATAAACCGCTAGAACCTCGTTAGATCGACCTGTTGCTATAAGGTTATTGATCGTATTTTGTTGCAAGGTCAAAAAGGGTAGCTCTTTGAAATCTTCATTCTCGCATGGTTCATAGTTGGACTTTTGGCCAAGTGGTCCCAGGCGGCCGGAATAATCCAAGGGCATATGCGATGCAAGAACATCTACTCAAGTTCGACTCCCAGCAAATGCA
>JAKTTA010000030.1:13319-34084 GCA_030580415.1 Citeromyces nyonsensis
TGGCAATACGTTTAATGCGATGAAATTCACCGTATCAATGCAGCCGATGCAGTCAGGGGAGGAGATGCCGTGTCACAAGAAAATGACTTAATTGACCTTATGTGCACTTGTAGAGACACAAAGTCACCTGACTTCCTGTTATGTAGGTCAGAGATTGAACCCTTTGTATAGGAAAAGTGTCGCTGTCACTTTAAAGTCAGAAGAATCATACAAATAATATATTAAGCAAATAATTTAAGTCTGTGCAGATGAAAAGCCTGCAGAGAAAGATCAGCTTCGAATCAAATTCCGAAAAAGAAAGCAGCGCCAACGAGAGAACAATGAGCCATTTTAAGCATACCAAAAAGACCGACAATCAGATCAAAGAGCAAGCAGAAACCAACCAAAGGAACCAACCTTAGACAACTTGAGACAACTTGAGACAGAACACTTTTTGACAGCAGACTCTGCTTTGCATATTTGAGTAGCGATTGTGGAAAGATAGTTCCCATTCCATTTCCCAGCTGTGCTGCTCATACGCAATTTTTTAAAACCAACCTGTAAAGTCAACTTGAACCACACTTTTTATATTTGTCACATGATTTTGGGCCATCTGGAGTCCCCACTCCAACTTGGCATTGCTGTTGCAATGAATATTGACAAAAGACCCCTCTTCGGTCGTTATCCTGTCAGCAGCATATCATTAATATCATGCATCTTGTGTGTGTGGTTCTTTTTCTCAACTTCAGGTGTCTGCGTCTCACTGTCTGCTTCTCACTGTCTGTGTCTCGTTGTCTGTGTCTCGTTGTCTGTGTCTCGTTGTCTGTGTCTCGTTGTCTGTGTCTCGTTGTCTGTGTCTCGTTGTCTGTGTCTCGTTGCTCGTTGTTACTGTCGGTCTACCATCTTCGAATAATAAAGTTTCGGTTGTCCAAATCATCATCCGAGTCGTCCTCGTCTCTTTCATGTCTGTTGGTTCTCCTTGTTGTTGGCGCTTCCGGAAAGTGAAGATGCAGCAAAGAGCATTTTTCAGTCGACAAAACACATTTGGCTTTCCATCAATGATCGGGTTGGTGTTTGTGTCGGTACGGTCGTTTGCAGTCTTGCGTGGCAATGTTTTGTGCCCATTCCAGACACATTTGAAAGGCTCTTTTTGCAGCTAGAATGCGAATTCCTTTCCAGTTTCACTTGTTTCCTTACCGAAGAAAATATGTTGCAGGCGTTGTTAGTTTTAGGCTGCAGCTTGCGTTGTCGATCCTACCAGCTTCTCAAAATGCTTTTCCTCTTGTCACCATTAGCATCAGTCAGGGGAGTGACATAAACATTTCTGTCTGATGGTTCAGCGTTCGCGTTCTTCCTTGGTGCGATCAGCTTCGAATTTCTTAACAGCTTCGATCACCCTTTCATTTCTTTCTCCTTCAGCTTGGCAGCTCTTTTCTATTTCCACTCCTTGACAGTCGGATCATGAAGCTTGGTCAACTTGTTTTCCGGGTTGGGTTTGCAGTCATCTCTAGCAGTTCTTCTGAACCAATCAATCTCAATATTGATTTGCGAACCTTTTGATATGGTAGTCTCCACTTGTTTTCCTTCAATGGCGGTCGATCCCTTTTTCACAAACGATTTGAGCTTTTCATAGCCATGCCATCCGCATTTTTCTTTCAAAGACTTGGCAGTCGGAAGGCCTGCGTTCTCTGTGGTCTTTTCTGTCTTGTCGGAATCCTTCTCGGAGCACACACTTTTACATATCTTGACATCAGGCCTTTTAAACTTTTCAGACTTTGTCTGGTTGCCAGTTTTGCGCAAACTGAACCCATTTTTGAAAGTTTCAAATGAAACCGCCAATCTCGATACAGGCTTTTGCTCGAGTAACTTGCTTCCTCCATCCTCACAAGATGGAGTGTCGATATGCAGCTGACAGTTGGAGACAATCCTCTTGCTATCATGTTTCAACCGTAAGTCAGATTTTACCAGCACTGGGATTCTTGTCTTTACCTCTGAGACACTTCTCAAGACAGCAGCCTTTGTTCCAGCCTTTTCCTGAGTTAGGAGAATACCTTTTGTCTTCTTCAAAGCAGTCTTTCCTTTCTTAGCATCTAGCTTTACGAGCACTGGAATTCTCGACACAAAAGTCTTTTTTCCAGAATTTCCTTGAGTTTGCAGGGAACCTGCTTCCTTTAAAGCAGTCTTTCTTTTTTCAGCTCCATGTTTTGCCAGCACTGGAATTCTTGACTCGAACTTGGCAACATTCCTCAGGACAGCAGTCTTTTTTCCAGACTCTTCCTTAGTCTGCTTGATTTCTTGGTTTGAAGCAGTCTTTCTTTTAGCATCATGTTTTACCAGCACTGGAATTCTTGACTTGAACTTGGAAACATTCCTCAGGACAGCAGTCTTTTTCCCGGACTCTTCCTTAGTCTGCTTGAGTTCTATTTCCTTTGAGGCAGTCTTTCTTTTAGCTTCATGTTTCACCAGCACTGGAATTCTTGTCTTGAAGTTTGAAAAATTCCTCGAGACAGCAACCTTTTTTCCAGACTCTTGCAGACTTTGCAGGAAACCTACTTCTTTTAAAGCAGTCATTCCTTTTTCAGCATTTTGAACCTTTGAGAAACCTACTTCCTTTAAAGCAGTCTTTCCTCTTCCGGAACCTTGTTTTACCAGCACTGGAATTCTCGACACAGCCGTCATTTTTCCAGCTCTTTCCTGAGTTTGCGGTAAACCTGCTTCCTTTAAAGCAGTCATTCCATGCTCAGCATCTTGAACATTTGTCTTCAGATATTTTCCATCTCCGTTTTCCTTGTCCTGGCCAGCAACGACATCCTCTTCAGCACAGTCAACAGGATACTCGGCGCGGAAATGAGTTGAGAGACCGTTGAGCATCTTTCCGGCGGTGGCGAATTCTGTTGCCAAAATGTCCATCTGAGACTTCTTGAGTGGAACCCAGATAAGTGGGTTGCTCAGAACCAAATAGAACACATCTGTCTTGACTGCTATCCGCAGAAGCGAAACCTCACATGGGGTCAGATGCTTCCCTTTTACCTTTGGATAGATCGGATCTGCTTTTGGCCAAAAGTGTCTAATTTTTGCTCTCAGCAAAGACAATGACCACGCTCTACAAGGAAGAGACTCCGGAAGAGCTTTTCTCTCCTTAAAAACACTTTGGGGCGGGATTGCACTTTTTTCAAACCACAGCTTCTCCAAAACCTTAAGACGGTCCGGTGGAACTGGCAAACCTTTACCTTCGAGAACCAGAGTCCAAAAGAGTGGTTCTTTTAGAGCCCAATGGATAGCATCAATAAAATGTTTTCTGTGTACAGGGATCAAAATGTTCACTCCCGGTTGAGGGCAGTAAACAACGGTGTCTGGCTTTCCAGACGGGGCTTCTTTAACGATAGCATTGAACGACATAACGATTTCGCCAGAAACGACTTCAACACCTCCCTCAAAGGGTGTAGTAGGAACACCTTTGCCAACAAAGGATCTCCCTTCACGTGCAGGGGTCCCAGGTGGCTTGTGTCCCTTCCCTTCTCCCGGGGAGGAGTCAAAGTGAGCTTCAGAGCGGTGGTGGTGGTGTTGCGCGGTTGTCATATTGTTCTGTACAGTTATTGTGTAACACAAATACAAGGGGACCCGCGAAATATGGAGTGCATGAACATGCATAAACCAGTTTTCGAGGAATGCATATACACCCGACTTTATGAAACCTGCCAGATCCGAATTTTCAGCAAAAAATTCCTCCATCTTTAGCCTCGGATGTATCTCTTTCTCCAAGTTAGGTAGCTGTGCTATTGAAAACAGTAACACATCCATACACCATCATGTGCCGGTCTAGTTTCTTAGTGAGTGGAAACTTATGAGAACCTAGGAGCAACCAATTGCTGAATTTAAAGCTGGGGTCTAGGATGAAGGTTAATATGAGGAAGCTTATTGGGTGCGCAATTGACTGATCATGCCAAGTTTTTCTTTCAAAGACTTCATGACTGCATCATAGAATTTCCTCGCAATGAATGCTCTTCTAAACTCTTTCGTTTTTATCATGCTCAGTTTTCTCTCAGTCTGATCTCTGCCATTTTTGCTGCTAACACTAGGTGAGAGCATCAATTGAAAATTAAGGACGCCTTATGGCAAAAGCTCACCATCATATGTGGCGCACATGGTTTTAGCGCGCTGTGTTTCCCATCCTCTCATGGCAGAATTTAAAACTGCACATAGAGCGGTTTCTGGACAGTCTGAGGAGCATTGTTGTCAATGTTTTCAATGCATCTTATGCGCGGTGTGTGGATGAGTGATAGTCTCACATCGAAGGGATGTGGGTGGAGTACAGTGAACGTAATGGTGTTCGCGAACATATGACTACTCTTCATGATTTTTACTCTTATTCGGCTATTTTAACATCTTTGATTGTATTCATCTACGTCGTGAGAAGAAAGAAATCCGCACAAACATGTTTATTTGGTGGTGTATCGGATAGCACGCCCAGATCCAATATAGTTCACCTTTATAACTCTTTAAAAATTCCCCTTACAATAATAGTGGAGAAAATCTTCATGGAATTGAACTGAGACCATTCACTTTTATTCTGCCAGTTTTTTTTTTTTTTGCCTGTATGCAGTGCTTTGACAACATTGATTCAGTCGGTTAAGAAAAGAGTTGCTCAAGGTCAGACTTCAGTTCTACATCAGTCTAAAACAGTTTCTTTCACTCTAGCGGCTAGGGGATACAGTCTAACAGAATCGCTAGAAAACCATCTCTTTTTCTGAGGTGTATCGAATCACGAATATCGGAAAAAATGTTCTTGTATTGCTGATTAGTAAATTCTGATAGCTACAGGATGATCTAAAGATACCAAGACATAAAACGTTGGTACTCTCCGACAAATTTCTGAGTGTTTGAACAATATCTATTCAAGTTTAATGGTCTGCCTTACACGCATAAGCAATCAATCGTTTAGCGAGCCATAGCAAGCGACATTCTTTGCCGCATAGTGAATAAGGGTTTCGACATGTTAGAGGATTATGATTAATTGCTTTCTGTCTTAGGTAACTTAGGCTTTCCCAATTGCGCCTTCATTAGGTAAGTGACTGCCACCGGGGAAATCCGAAGCTATACTAACCAGGACACATTATTTTGAGGTCATCTCACAAACATGAGCCTCAACAATATGAAAATCTTTTATTCGATGCGGCAAAGAAGCTTTCCAAGGAGCCTGGTGTCTGTATTGAGAAGGAATTCTAATGGAATCAGTGTGAGAAATTCTTAACAGGCCCGAAGACGCACCTCAAACATCCACTCCCTCAAACATCCAACTCACTTATGAAAAGTTTTTGCAAGATTACATTCAGCTCATTTCCTGGGCGTCTGTTGCCTGCAAAGATTAGCATCCATGAGGCGATCCAAGTGGAACCTTCATCCAGTGAGTGGAAGTCTCTCTCTGACCCGTCTACGTTAACACGCATGCAGTTCAGAATCAGTTCAGTCACGATTCAACAACTTCGCATGGAATGCCCTAGCATACGCAAATATGCCCGAAAAAGGGTCTGAACGTTTAAAAAGATCATTCAAGATAGCTTAATTACTGAACTTATCCCTAATGGAACCCCCGGCATCTCTAGGTTCACTGCAAGCCGACCGGTCCCCGATTACAATAAAGACTTTGCTGAGATTACCTCTTCACGTGCATGCTCGTGTTGCATCGTGCATACGGGGAGCTGCATGGAAGGTGAAAATTTTATGGGATGTGCCCAACGAATGATCGCTTCAAGCCCAGATAAATGACCTTTGTTTAGTTAATAAAAACCTAAATCAACAAATCATCAAATCAACATATGTTGATATTTGTGTCATACAAAAGGGTCATAAATAACGACTACCTAGTCGTGTCCGACTCAATTCAATATCACACGACCCACGTGGGAAATTGGCACGTGCGCCAAGATCTACAAAAAGTACCAAGAGATCTCTCCAGAGTGACAAGCTTCTCATATCTTGGCAAGCCTTGAGTTAATTTTTGATGAGTGTATTGTAAATCACTTTGTCGTAGGCCATAGGTGTCTTATGGCCCCCATTTATCGAACCCGTTAGCTTCCTTGACGCCTTGCAGGAACGTGCATAGAAAATTTTATTTCTTTTGACTGCACGTGGAGGTGGCATATAAAAACCTGCAGCTGCCCCTTGATATTTTTCTTCATAGTCATAATGGCCACTCCAGGAGGAAACGCAGCGTTTCACAACTTTGTCAATGACTTCGCTCACATCGACGACCCTATGGAAAGGCGAAGACTCGCTTTAGAGAAGATTGACAATGCCAAATTTGGATGGTACCACATCCGTGCCATTTGCGTTGCCGGTGTCGGTTTTATGACCGATGCCTACGATATCTTTGCTATCAATTTAGGTCTGGCCATGCTGCAGTATGTTTACTGGGACGAGGGCAATATCCCCGCCTCCACCTCCACGCTTTTGAAGGTTTCCACCTCTGTCGGAACTGTCATCGGCCAACTTGGTTTCGGATGGCTTGCCGATGTTGTTGGACGTAAGAAGATTTACGGTATTGAGCTGATAATCATGATTGCAGCCACTGTTTTCCAGTGTACCACTGGCCAATCCGATGCTATCAACTTCACTGCTCTCCTGACTTTCTGGAGAATCATTATGGGAATCGGTATTGGAGGAGACTACCCTCTCTCTTCTATCATCACTTCCGAGTTTGCCACCACAAAGTGGAGAGGTGCTATCATGGGAGCTGTATTTGCCAACCAGGGTTGGGGTCAACTCGCTGCTGGTATCGTGGCTCTTGTCGTAGTGGCCGCCTACAAGTCCGATTTGATCGACGCTGAGACCGCTGCTGAGTGTGGACCCAATTGTATCAGGGCTTTGGATCAAATGTGGAGAATCGTTGTCGGGCTTGGATGTATTCCAGGATGTATCGCGCTGTACTTCAGACTTACTATTCCTGAATCCCCTCGTTACACTTTGGACGTTGCTCTTCAAAGCGAGCAAGGTGAAGCCGATATTGCTAAATTTGTCTCTGGCCAGCACGGTGATGCAGACGAAGCCGCTGTTGAACAGCTCAAAGCCTCAGGCGTCCAAGAGCTTTCTGAAAAGAAATCTGTCACTCCACCTCCAGCCCTTCCAAAAGCTTCTTGGAAAGATTTCTGGTCTCATTTCGGCCAATGGAAGTACGGAAAGATTCTCATCGGAACTGCAGTTTCCTGGTTTATGTTGGACGTTGCTTACTACGGTCTCGGTCTGAACACTGCTGTCATCTTGCAAACCATCGGTTTCGCAGGCTCTTCAAACATATACCACAAACTGTACGATTCTGCTGCCGGTAATTTGATTCTCATCTGCGCCGGCTCCATCCCCGGTTACTGGGTTTCTGTTGCCACCATCGACACCATTGGAAGAAAACCCATCCAGATCATGGGGTTCACTATGCTCACCATTTTGCTCTGTGTCATTGGATTCGCTTACCACAGAATCGGCGACAATGGTCTTCTTGGTCTTTACATTGTTGCCCAATTCTTCCAGAACTTTGGTCCAAACACAACTACCTTTATCGTTCCTGGTGAGATCTTCCCAACCCGTTACAGATCCACCGCTCACGGTATCTCTGCCGCTTCCGGTAAAGTTGGTGCTATCATTGCTCAAACCGCCCTCGGTACTTTGATCAACTACAAGTGTGGAGCGGACGAGCCAAACTGCTGGCTCCCACACGTGATGGAGATCTTTGCCCTTTTCATGCTGTGTGGTTTGCTTGTTTCGTTCCTGATCCCAGAGACAAAGAGAAAGACTCTGGAGCAGTTGTGCGAAGAGTACCACGACGAGATCGACATCTCCAAGGTCCATTTGTCGGGATCAAGCGGTTCGAGCGACGTTTAGCTTTACTTTAGTTTATTCATTTAACGATCAAGTGTAACGATTTCTCCCATTATTGGCACCCCACCACTTTAAGGAGTTGCTCCTTCAGTAAGGAGTCCAATGTCTTTGACGTCACGTTTCTTGGTTTCGTATTTATTATCGCAGGGCTTTACTTAATAACAAGTGTTTCATGAGACATTTGGTTGTGAGGAAGCCTAAACGATTAGGCAACGGAGCTGTGCAGTATAACCAGTTCAAACAAGGGGACGCTTTACTGATTGATGCAAATAAGAACTTCAGAGAAATCAGATCGTGATGAGACAGAGACAGCTCTGCAATGTGATTTTCCAAAACAAATACACTCTTTGTGTTGGGACAAGTACACTGGTCAGAGCCGCTGCGCGGAACTCATTTGAAGATGGCACTGTCATTGTGACTACATAATGGGGCTACTTTCTTCTCCGACTCATCTTCCTCATACCTACATCTATGTTTAAGGAATTCTATCTTGTATCGACTGTAGCCTTCATGGGCATTCTCTCGATCTGTATTCTCTTCGATAGTGCAAACAATGTTTATTCGACATCAACGGGTGACATGTCTAGCTTCCCTTTTCAAAGTATCTCAAAGATCAATTGATCATCTCAAGTATCTAGACATGACAGATCCTCATAACTCACTACACACGAACAATTGCACATATTTCGTTCACCACTTGAGAATTTTTATTGCTCAGGGAACAAACAGTATTCTAGACGTTTTACAGTGATACTGAAGACGCAGTCGATATGTATATAGTCCTCCAATACTAGCGATTTATTATGGCACTTCCAACCATTTGGATTTTAAAATGATTTACCCTTTTCTGTATTCTGCCCTTTGGACCATCAATCACGATAGCACTTACTGTCACCACATCAGGACAATCAAATCATTTCTTGCGTACAAGGGCAGTATGCAGTGAATTAAACTTCTGAGTACGTCATGAATAATTGCGGCATAAACACGCTGCAGAAAATTTGTTTGCAAAAATGAGATCCCTCTCAATACCACGAGTAATCCGAAAGACTACCGAGGGAAGTGATTGTGAAAAATCTTTCCGACCATTGGCAGTTTAGCATCGATGCTCAGTCCCTCGATTGCAGATTTTGAAGTCTGTCTGAGGATCAGCACAGAA
Source organism: Citeromyces nyonsensis (assembly GCA_030580415.1). Taxonomy (NCBI): domain Eukaryota; kingdom Fungi; phylum Ascomycota; class Pichiomycetes; order Pichiales; family Pichiaceae; genus Citeromyces; species Citeromyces nyonsensis. Next base: position 22,327 of record JAKTTA010000030.1, read on the forward strand.
AACTCATCAACACAGAGTCAGTGCGGTTTATTTAGTTTCACTTAGAGTCTCTCAAACAGTATAGGGAAGGCTCATCCAGAATGGCCTCAAGAAAAACCTTGATGAACGCAGTCGCATGCAGATTGTCAAAATTACCTTGTACCCGGCTTATTGCTCATCTACGGATTATTTTTCTCTTTTTTAAAAATGGTACACAATCTTCGAGCAGACCTCAGGCATGGTCGATAGAAATGAGAAATCAGTTGATAAAAGTCTCAGCAAGAACTTCATCTTTTTGAATTCCTGTTGTCGTCCTACAAACCACTCCATGTAAACTTTCATTTGAATGAAATGCGCTATATTTTTCAGTTATTCGGTGTCGTCACCGCATTTAAGGGAAAAGTCAGTGGTATGGAGCGACATAGAAAAATGAAGCGACAGCTGACTAGAGAGGCCTGCACAGGTAACTGAAATTATAGAAAAAGTATGTATGTACTTATCAGCCAATTTCAACTTGGTCACTTAGGCCGACATGCATAGTAAACTACCTGATGTCTGGATGTGGACTTGATGTCTGGTTGTAGATACGATGTCCTTCAACAAATCGTTTCAGAATCCCTCATTCTTGAACATTTCCCAGCCCAAACCGACTGCTGCTGTGACTTTGGCAAACTCCTCGACTGTCCACGAGCCAGTAGATGAGATTGTGGAGGAATTGGAAGAAACAGATGGTGAAACGAGTATAGCCCAGAATGAGGTGAACGAAAGCGACGAGGAAATATCGGAAAAGGCTCAAGGAATCGATCTGTATGAGAACGAGGATCAGACTTGTTCTGAGTCTACAACTGCTCAAATCCAAGATCTTCCAGAACAAGAAGAAACTCATTCTATCGCCCAAACCACTAGAAGCAGCTTTTCCGAAAACATTGGTAGGAAACCTGAAAAAGTCAGTGCGGAAGGCGGAGCGTTCGATTTTCAAAAATTTCTCAAGTTTTTGAAGAATAAAAAATGCCATCCTCTTATTGGGTACCTCAAGTCATTTCTCACAAAGTTTTCGGAAAGACAGTGGAACCATCAGGAGCACGTGGTGTTAACCAAAGACTTTGAAACATTTATTTACAACAAGACAGCGGAACTGGATTTCCCGGCGGAATTGTTGAACGACGAGTCCTTCAAGAACAATATCAGAGAAGGTTTCGAGAAACTTATAACAACAAAACTGTACCATATAATCTTTCCGATCTGCAAAGACAAGGATGTGATTTTCCATGAAAATCTGTACCATTATCAGTTTCTGCAGCCAAAGCACTTGGACATTGCAGCAAACTTTGACATCAAGTCGTCCTTTTTTCAATTGGCATGCAACGAGATCATCAAGATTAACAAGTACAAATCTCCTCGGGATAAGATCATATGTATTTTAAATTGCTGCAAAGTGATTTTTGCCCTCATAAGGCAGGACCTCAAGTTGGAGGAGAATGCAGACAATTTTGTTCCCATTTTGGTACTGATTTTACTTTTGGCGAAACCAAAGAACTTACCCTCCAATCTCACATACATAGAAAGCTTTCGAAACGAGCTATTTCTCGTTGGCGAAACAAGCTACTACCTGAACACACTTCAGTTAGGGTGCAATTTCATCATGAGTATGAACAAGCAACTGCTTACGATAGACACCGAGGCGGAGTTTGATCAAGAGTACGCAGCCAACCAGAAGAACCTGCAGCAGGAGAGGAAGAAGAAAGAAATAGCCCATGAGACAGACGATCCCCTGCAGCATTTAAAAGAGTCGGCTGGAACTATTCAGCAGTCTATTTCGAGCTGGTTTACCAATAAGCCGGACGACGAAGAGATTATCAAAAACGTTCAGCGTCTCTCCTTGGAAGAACAGTCACACGCTCAAGAGATGCACGATAAAATTGACCAGGTCTGCGAGTCAATGTCGCAAATGTTCCCCAACTTGGACAAGGAGCTTGTGCGAGATGTGGTGGCTATGAAAAATGCCCAGATAGGAGAGTGTGTAGATGCGTGTCTTTTATTGGCAGAGTAAAGTTATATCTGCAACCATACATAGATGATCGGAACCATACTGTCCGCGACGAGGCTGGCCAGAAGGCATCGGTCCCATTTCTTCAGGCTCAGGCATTCGAAGCAAACCATTTAATACAACATTATTCTCCTTTTCGAATTGTTCTAAACTCTCAACACAGGTGGTGTCTTGGCCAATTCTCCAATCGGTGACAAGGAAAATGTAGTCTAAAAGTCCCGTCCAGGCGTCTGCCCAGTTCGAAAATGTTGGCTCGTTTCGATCGTTATCCCTGCCCGAGTTTTCCTTATGGACACGGTTGTACCCTATGGAGTAGAGGGAGATGGCGCGCTGGTTGAGCGAGTTATGCATATCTTGCAGGCTTCTGCATAATTCTTTCTGCGCGTCTGACGCATGGAAGGTTTCAGGCACAGGGTTGCCCTCTGCATTCTGTGTAAAGTCATACGCTGTCGAACATTCGAGTACCGTTTCGCACCTCTTTTCATAAGACACAGGCTTGCGCGTCATGGACAAGTAGGGAGCATCAAATGGTTGCGAATTAAAGTCACCCGTAAGAAAACGGAACCATGAGCCGTTGAACTTTTGATGAAACTTTTCCAGTCCACGCAAAAGAACATACGTTTGTCTTGTTCTTTCAAAAGTTCCAAAAGGGTGCCAGTACAAATGCGTGGTTCCAATAATGATGCCCTTGTACTTTCCCGCCGACCTGAACTCCAAACCTGCCAAGATGGCCGTATTGCGAGTAGAGGTTCTAGGAGAAATGGCACCCGTCTCTTCAGTATCATAGGTTATGTAAGAAACATCGCGGAGCTTGAAAAGAGACTTTCTCCAAAAAATACAAACACCATGATTCTTTCCCTCAAACCTGTGAAACTTTCCCTCATATCCCAGTTTCTCCAGTTCTTTCTGCCAGAATGAATGGAAATGAACATGGTCAACTTCCTGGAGACACAGAAAGTCACAATTGTAGTGCTTCATCTCTCCCAGAAGCACCTGAGACCTTTTGGACCATTTTAAAGCGTCTCCACTGGTGGGAAACTGTTCTCGGCGAACCAGAGTTTGGGCTAAAAGATTGTAAGTCATAATTTTGATACGCAGTCCTTTCTTTTCATTGCTATTAAGAGACTTGTGAGGCACAGCAAGGATTTCCCGCTTGATGAAGCGAAGATCTGGTGGAGTTGGGTCAACACCCATTTCTTTCAGACGCTGCGATTTCAGCTCTTTCGCCTCTTTTTTCAAGGCTCTTTGCTGATGAATAAATTGAGCACTCAAGGCAGCCTTTTCTGTTTTCCTCCCATGCTTTATAGTCTGATCGTTCTGCAATGCTTGAGAGCTCATAGTTCGTCGTGTCGTGCGCTGCCCAATCGAAACACACTCAAAACTGTGAATTTCACCGTTGAGACCGCTACCCACAGGAGCAGAAGAACTGGTTTCTTCAGAAGACGACGCCATACAACCCAGAGGCACACTAAGGCGAAAAATGCTAGTGCTCCGTAAATCTCACGACGTTCCTGTTTTGACTGGGACATCATTATCTTGACTGCATTTGAACCATTCGACGTGAGGATGTGAAACAGATCGAAACTCTCGTCCAATGCGAAAAGTTTTCTTGTGGACTCTCGTAGATCTTGCAAGTTTGTCTCATTCTGCAGCAATGTCGATTGAGCAAGAAAGCTGGACTTTTGTAAGTTTAAAGCGATGCTTTTGTTTTTCTCGTGCAACATGCTTGAAAAAGATGTATCTTTTGGATTTTCTTGTGTTTCGAAGATGATATTCTCGTCAAACTTGATCAGTTCAGCATTTTTGCTCAATATTTCGTCTTTACTGTGCTGCAATTGTGTGACTCTAAGTTTGAACTGAAAGTCAGCATAGTTATCTTTAGACTTTTCAAGCTCAACGATGAACGGGAACTTGTCCTGCAGTGAATCGAGGTAAAATTCAATTCTGAACAAGTGCTCGCTCCATTTCTTCAGCAGCTCCATGCACTCGCTCACCACGAGCGACGTATCATCTTTGCTGGTGATTATCTCTTGGTTGAGCTTGTAAAGTCTGAGAAAGATAGAATCGATGCTGTGGAAGCTAGTAACGATCTCGTGTTGTGATTCCATAAGGAGGGTTAGGTTCGAGTCGAGGAGGGGCTGTTTGAGAATTTTCAAGCTTTATCATTATAATCGTTTTCCCAGATCACCTCACAAATTTTTTTGAAATCAGTTGGGGAATGGTCACCTGAACTGATATTGTAGATCCAGTATATGACAGAATTTCATTTAAACCATCACGGGGAAGGGTGAGCGGATGCTTTTGTGTTTTTCGGGTAGGGCTTTTTCGAAACGTAATTATGGTCACCGTATTCATCTACGGCATGCCCTTCACATAAATATTGCGTCCCCCTTTACGCCATTTTTCGCCCCTGCGTCCCTTCTCGACTTATTTCCCTGTGCCATTCATGCCCCGTTTCCAAGCTGGTATCTAAATCTCTGACTTACGCATCTGACGCGCACTCGTCAAACCGTTTGAGTACAATCTCCTCAACAGCTTGAAACTTGTGCTGACTAATATTAGACAATGCATCGATTGTTAACTATACAGATTACATACATCAGGTATTCTTTTGAAGTCTTGACAGAGTCTCAAACAACGCATTTGAGGGATTAGACTGGGGTGGAGCGGTAGATGGAGGTGGAGCCTGAGCATACTCACTCGTATAAGGATTCCCAGATGACGCTGGCGCAGAAGCTGGTGGCGGTGGTTGCTGTTGTTGTTGCTGCTGGTTCATTCCTTGCATCATAGAAAACATGTTCTGCAACTGAGACGGGTCCATACCAGCCATTTGATTCTGCATTTGGTTGTGCATTGGATTTTGCATCTGCTGTGGCATCTGCTGTGGCATCTGCTGTGGTAGTTGATGCGGCATCTGGTGTTGCATTTGGGGTTGCATTTGGTTTTGGAATGGCGGGTTCATCTGGTTTTGAAACTGCGGGCTCATTTGATTCTGAAACTGCGGGCTGTAGCCCTGGTTCATATTGTTGTTGTAGTTAGGGTTGAAATTGTTATAACCTCTGTCAAAGTTACCAAAATTTCCCCTGTCCCTGTTAGGAAACCCTCTGCCTCTTCCTCTTCCTCTGGGACCGAAGTTCCCTCTTGGCCTAAAGCTGTTTTGAGGAATAGGTGGCTTGGTGCGTTTTTGAGCAGCCAATATATTAGCAGCCTCTTCTACGCTTATATTGGCGTACTCGTCAAATCTGATGCCTCCGTCTGGAGTTTTTTCAAATGTCTTCAAATTCACATCCTGCGCATTGGTCACCATGGCAGCCATAACGCCGTTGTAAGCAACATTGTTAATGGACTCCTCACTCACGTTAGAAGCACTCGTTGCGGAGTCATACATCTTGTAGATGACATGCTGTGAAACAAGAGTTTTCATGATGCGTTTGTTGAAGAAGGGGTTCGAGTCCATAGTTGTGAACACTTGGACGTCTGGAACTCTTCCGTCGGGTAGAGTGATCAAGTTGCTTCTGGGGGGAGACCTGGACCTGTAGTCCGGTCTGTCCCTATTGTTGAAGTCGTTGCGAAAGTCGTTACGGTAATCGTTACGCTCATTGCGGAAATCGTTGCGATCGTTACGGAAATCGTTCTGGAAGTTCTGGTGATCGTTGCGGTACTCGTTCCGATTCTCATGAAACTCACCACGAGATTCGTTTGGATGACTTTGCTCCATCGCCTTCTGTACTTGAGCTTTACTCACTTCGAGATGCATTATCTTGCCATGCAATGGAACGTTTGTTTCTCCCTTTATAGCATAATTACACGCATCAGCAGAATCAAATTGCACAAACCCGTACCCTTGTTTGATGTTGATCTGCATAACGTTGCCGTAGGCCTGGAAAATACGGAAGACGTCCTGCTTGGAGACGGTGTTTACAGCTAGGTTGCCTATAAAAATACGAGACCCGATGGGGAAGTTATCCCATTTACCTGACTTTAGAAAAGTGCTTTCGTTGGACACGAACTTTGTATAGTTCTGCAATTCATCGTACGACATGGAAACAGTCAAATCAGGACGAAGACAAAAAGGGTTCATAGGAACTTCGGGGAAGTTGGTATCGTTTTTCTTAAGGTAGTCCTTGTTAAAGGATTTAGTAGCACCAAAATTCAAGGAAAGCTTGACGTTGGTGCCTTTCGCCCGGTTGTATTCGTACAATAGCTGAGTCTCCTTTTCAGATGGGGTTTTGGCTTGAAACTGGGAGTCAGAAACAAGCGGAGAATTGAGATAAAACGCAATCACATCATTGAAAATGGGTACTTTCTCCTCGTCATCGTTAGAAATCTCCTTTACCGGGGAGGAAGGTTCGTATTGAGGCTCTGAGGGGATGCCGTATGAGACGGACTCAGGATCGTAATCGTCTTCGGATGCAGGCTGCTCTAGCTGTTCTACCGGAGAATCAGATGATGCTTCGTCGGAAACGGGTTCATTCAATGCAGTTTCGTTTAGTGCATTATCATCAGAATCATTTGAAGCATCTGAGGTTTTCTCATTGACTTCACCTTCTTCCGGGGGATTAAGACCAGTTTCAGGCTCGTATTCAAGCTCAGGCTCAGAAGATTGAGCAGAAGGAGCAAAAGATTCAGGAGTGGGAGATTCGGGTTGAGGTTCGGGTTGATATTCAGGGACAGAAGGTGATTGAGCGGGAGGTGATTCAGAAGAGGAAGGTGCAGAAGAAGAAATTTCTTCAACGGGCTCACTAGACTCAATAGGCACGTGCTGATTGAGCGGCTCAGGTGTTGGTTCACTCGACATGGATGAAAATTAAAAATTTGCCTCTGGTGCAGAGATGCAGATTCGACTTTCAAGATGTAAGGATGTCAGTTCTTTCTTCCCGTTTTGCTCCTAAGTGATTTTATGTAGACGATTCCGTAATATCTGCGCATGTTGTGGCCCTGGGACAATAATGGCCGGTTGAAAGTAACTATAAGGACTGCAATACCTCGTTGTTTATCTTTTCTTGTGCTTTTGGGGTTGGTACGCTACTCATGTGGTCAAGACCAAGCCATGATCATTCATAGGACGAAAAACTTGCAAGACACATCTTTATTACAACATTCTACGAGCCATCTATAGATATTTGCATGTTCCCTCTGACTTATTTTGAAAGTTTGTATTAGATGAGGACATTCTTGTCTCTGTTTTTCCCAGAAAATCGACTAAGGGTGTGGCACTCGGGTAAAAGTGTTTTAAGGCTTCTGATTCTCTAAATTATCTAATGAAAAAGAGTAGCAGCTGCTGATGTGCTCGAAAGCTCAGTCTCAAGATGTTGCTGAGGTGAAAACTGAGCTGGTATGTCGCAAACTTTGTCTAGTGTTAGTGCATTAGGTAAAAAGTTCCCATGAAGCCAGAAATTAATGCACCGCAGCCGTTGTGGAAGATCACAATAAAACCCTTCTCGTGTCAACATTGCTTGCTGTCACTATCCTCCCTTTATTCTTTCCGTAAGTCAGTAATTGGTGGTGATGCAATACGAAACGATGTATCTTGTTTTTATGTATGATATGATCCAGAATGTGGCAGACGGGCTGCTTCTTCTGTCTGCAAGTGATAGGATGGAAGCAATTATGAAGAAGTCAAATTGTTACTGGCAAACAATCTCGTCTTGCATTTTTCCAGTTCCTGACAAACAGTTTCAAGGGTTCTTTATTTTAGTCCATTACTTGACAAATGTACACAGAACACACCAGAATGTAGGTGAGACCTCTACGTATCACGACTGTTTGCATTGTTTAATGAGAATTTTTTGAGTTCTCCTGAGCTGCTGCTGGCTCAAAATATTAAGTCACCAAATTCCATCAGTCAGAAAGTCTTGCGTTATACTGCGTCAATGGATTGTTTAATTCGATACTTGCTTCGATCTCTGTTCTATCTGACCGACCTCCATAAATCAATGCGGTCTCGATTATATGATAAAGAAGAAAAAATAAGTAGCTTTGTCGGAGTCAGGCCAACAATAGCAAGTCAGGGCGACCAAGGAGTGTAGCTCAAGGCTGTTCTCCATTAAGTGAGTATTCTAGGGCTGTTTGGAGGTGGGGCAACTTATGAACGTTTTTGTTTTTAATAAAGGTGAAATCCATTCCCTTGTCAAGATATTTTGATTGATCTATAACAAATGACGACATCTCGAAAGTCATGAAAGTTGTCTCACTCAGATAATTAAATGAGATGAAAGCCTTGCTGATGTTTTTGCCTTTTCATGAGTATGTCGCCTTTTCATGTCTATCGGTAGAAAAGACAGTCTTTGGAATTTCTATGAGTCTCCGGCGTGGGCACAAACGCTTTTCCATCCCCCTCCAATACATTTACGCTCAAGTTCAGAGGGATTCTCTCCACGAAGGATGCAGAGCAAAACCTGTGTGCAGCATCGCTCTAATATTTTTTGAATGGCCAGAGGTGAAACCAACAGACAGAGCTACGTTGCGACTGAAGACTCTTTTCCTTCCGTTGCACAGACTTAAAACTGATAAACAGAATAGAGCGTTGAATTTGAGTGGCTACATTTTGGGTGTATACATGTGCATTAGCGTTGTCTGATTATTCGTTTCATGCAAACCATGACTAAAATAAATCCTTGCACCCTGATATCCCCCGGTCGTGCCATACCAAAAAACGCTTTTGTGTCTTCTCCACTAACCGCTGTGTTGTGTAACGGCAAATAAAACTCGTAATTCCGAGCGCGTCTAACACTGTAGTGCCTGTTCATTGTTGTACTCTCGGTGTTCTCCGTTTCTACATTCAGATGGTGCTTTCATCCTAGTTGGCACTGGTATGAAGGTTAGATGCTGTTTTCGTAATGGCAAACGCTTGAAACTCTCGGCATACGCCTTGAGTAGCCAATTCACAACTTTACTCTCCGTGGCTATTAGAGTGAAGATACTCGATGTTCTTCCCGAACACTCGAACCTCGGGGTTGCTAGCGCCCTGAGTAGCTAAACTTGATGCTAATCTCGTGATCAGCGCACACTTGTAATGCTTCGAAAAGTTACAATAGCAAATATATGTGGGTTCTGGGGGCATATAAAAAGGTATGGAATTGACGGAAAACTTGAAAGATTTGTCTTGGAATTATCATAGTATTCTTCTGAATCTTCGATATGGCGAACAGTTATAACTCACTCATGGATCGCTACCTGAGTAGATCGATAAAAATCTGAAAGGAGTTTGCTCCGTATTTGATGGTCATCTTATGACGGCAAACGCTTGAAGCTCTTGGATGAATCCTCGAGCGTTGTGAGCGTTTTTTTCCAGGAAATGTAATAGCCACATTTGATGACGATCTAATGTCGGCAGACACTTGAAGCTCTTTGAGCATTGTGAGTGTCTTCTTCCTGGAAAAGTAGTAGCCATATCTGATGCTGATCTTACGAGGACTTACATCTTAAGCTTTTGGGTGATTCCTTGAGCGAAAACCTTATGAGTCGAGTCCCGACTCTTCTGACTCTGGTGCACAGCCGTTGATTGTCCACTTGACATTGAGCGTAAAACATTTGAGTTCTGGGGGCATGGTTAATTGACCATTTAAGCATTTTGCGAGCGATAACTGAAGTGATGTTTTTGAGCAGAACAAAAAACTAATGGGTTACTCGGGGGAAATGAAATGACACTATGATCTCACTTTGAGTTTCAGATATGGTACACACCTGTTCTTTGCATTTGACAAAGCAGGTAAAAAAGGCTGCCAGTGATAGCCCTAACTGGTAGGCGCTACTTCACTGACAATTCTTTCATCTAGATGTCGCGGTTACCTTAGGGGACTAATGTTTGGGCGTCGCAGTTAACTTTGAGAATAAAATTTGGGTGTCGCGGTTACCTTTTGAGAATAAAATTTGGGCGTCGCGGTTACCTTGTAGTCCTGATGAGCTACTCAAAACAAGACTGTAGAGAATTACAAATCTACTAGTAGACAATACCTTCGAACACTCTGGTGGATATCACTTTTCCGTTTCCTTTTCATACTAACTCTCAGGGTTCTGCTTTTTTTGTTCGATCGATCGAACACCATTCCTCATCCTCCAGCTGGAGTTTCTTTTTTTTGTGGGTAGTTTTCTTTCAGGTCACTAACATAATAACATCTTGATAAAAAGAGCTGAACTTTGAGATAATGAGCTCAGCTACCCAGTTGTTCTCGGACTGCCGTTGTGTGTTCTGTAGTTGTCACCCACCACAAACCTGACGGTAAGAATCATAATAGCGCATTGTAAAATACATCCCGTATCTGGCATGCGCTTGACATCATTCGTCATTTCAACAACAGATTTATTGACACAGAATTTCCATCAAAGAAATTGTCTCTGTATTTTAGGTCGTAGGTATACAGTTGATTAAATTGGCTTTCAAACCCATCAGACGCCAGCGCTTCATCACTTATCTGAAAGTGAGTGAGTCTTCCAGAAAACTACTGCACAGAGATTCGCCCCAGTTTCCGTTCCCACCTCTTACGGTGACCTCCACAGCGGAGAAGTTCGGCTACTTCAAGCGGGAAAACTCACTCGGAGGGTGTGATCTCCATGGTCGAAGCATAAATAAAGAAGTGACGTAATCTCAGTTAGCCCGTTCTGAAAAAAAGATGGAACTGCACTAGGCGGCCCGCAAGCTCGAGAAGCACGTTAACACGGTAACTGTCAATTTCATCCAAGAAAACGACATCTATGTTCAAACTTCTCCGCTAACCAGGAAACGAAGAGTTATATCCCTCTAGTCTGATGGTAATCAATCTCAGAGCCATTTAAGCTAAGCAAATAATAACCGTATAATCAAACCTTGCTTAGAGCAATAAAGCATAGAAGCCCATCGAAAAGGAGCACAGAAGACTATAGATCACCGCTTGGGACAGGGCTGGAGGTGCGATAGTTTTACAGCTCATTGACAACAGTTAATCTGCGCTGCCCCCAAATTGTCTCGCTCGATTACTGAACGAAAAAAATGTGCAAGAACAATGGCAGTGAGTATTTTGCTTCTGACCAACGTGAAGAAACGAGACCTTCAACTGAAGCTATGTCCCACGCACAACAGCTTTTGTTACAGACCTGACGGATGTCTCCAAAATTGACTTTCTTTCATTATCTCTGCTTCTTTATTGACAAATGCCCTGAAACTTTATTGGTGTTCGTTCTTACGCAATTTTTTACAAAAAGGAAAAACTCAAAACTGTGCACTTTTTCCAAGCAGAGATGAACTCTAGACCTCTAGTCACTGCCGAGAGTAGCACATCTTGAACATCAAGCGTCTTAGACTTTCATGTACAAAAGATGCATCTTTGTGAAAGGGAATACCGCATGAACGTTATAAAGACACATCTACCCCTTAATCTACAAAACTTCAAGATTACTCCTCCTCCTTCCAAGACCGAAGTGGTGGCTCTCGATAAATCAGCACTTAGGCCTTCGGCGTTTTACCCAAACGATAAATTATTGCATCACCTTCGAAAAAAAATCTGTCTACATCGCAGGTACTCTTTCACCATCAGCAAGGGAGCGAAAATACCGAATATTAGGAAACTCGCTGTGCTGCTTCCCTAGAGACTGTCAATAGGTAAGTCACCGTCAATATTTTTTACACCATCCAGAACAAGTATCATTCATCACATGTCGGTGGCGCATTTATCAGCCATTTTGATTTCTGGCAGAGGGCATGGCCTATCAGCAGAAACTCACAATTGCAGTTGACTCATTTTCCAGGTGTAAGGG
>JAKTTA010000031.1:0-14421 GCA_030580415.1 Citeromyces nyonsensis
AAGGACGAGTTTATCTACCAGTACGCAAAGAACAGCTGGTCTCCCATGAAGGGATACTACTTTGTCAAGTCGAGCTACTTGCACTCTTCCATGAGCTTGAGACTCATATTCGGCAACATTCCCCTCATTGGTGCTCTGGTCACCAGTTTTACATCCATCTATGGAGCTATCCAGAATGTATAAGTATTTGTATTATTAAGAAAACACTGCAATGTCACCATCCACGCCCTCTGTCAGGTTTGCCACTTTTGACCAGACTTCTGACCTGACCTCATCGATACTTTTGCCGTCCACATTGAGGAAAATCCATTCTTTGTTGTGGTAAAACCGCTTGAAAACCTCAGCCACTTTCTCCTGGAACGTGACAGACTCGTACCGTTCGTTCCCAAAGTCTTTCCGGCCTGCGTTATCATTCACGTGCAGGAAAAGGGTCACATCCGGCATGGGTAACCCGATATCGCAGTTATAGCACCATTGGAAGTCCATGCCCTTGGCACAACTATACGCCACACCGCTGTAGACGTACCGGTCCATGATGACGGTGATACCTCTCTCAGCACTCTGCATGATCTCCTCCTTCAGCTCCCATCTATTTGCACTGAAGAGAAGATGTATGGACTCGTTACTGAGGTGGAAGTCGCGGTCTACAAGGTACCGGTTGATGAGCGTACCGATCTGAGTGGTTCTATCGGGGAACTTGTAAATTTTGAAGGGTTTCTTTAGGGCAGTCAGCTGATCAGCCAACTGCAAAACCTGGGTGGACTTCCCAGACCGGTCTAGACCCTCCACTAAAATTATCGGTGCTCTCATATTTTTATTTTATCGGTTATGCATTCATTATGCACGCATATTTAAGGGAAAATTCATGCATAGAACTCATGCGGAGACTCTTCTCTTCCACGGTTGCCATCAGCCAGGCTAATCACTACCAAGTACTGGCAGTGGCTAGAACAGCAAGCCAGAGCGAGATAAAGAAGTCCTTCAAAAAGCTGTCTCTCAAATACCATCCTGACTTGATCCGCTATGACGATATGTCCGAAGAGCAAATCAAACAGCAAAAGGACCTGTACATCCAGATCCTTGCCAGTTACGAGTGTCTGATGGATGAAAAATTGCGTAGAGAGTACGACGAAAAGAGCGGCGCTCAAAGGCACCACTTTAAGCAAGCACATCAAGGAGGTTTCTCGAATCTTAACAAGAGTAGAGTCTATGCGCATCGTGAGAATAATAGCTCCATTTTCACAGGAATGAGTTACCAGCACAACGATGTGCCTCATTTCGATTTCACAAAGTTCTACCGTAGGATGCAGAGGGTGGACCAGCGATTTCAGGAACGAAAGTCCCACAACTCCCAGTCGAGTAATGGAATGGGTTACGTTGTTATCGCGGTCATGCTTTTCGGGCTGGTGCAGATGCTCAAAGGTGAAGAAACTACATCATCGAAGCGCATTGAAAAACAGTTTCAGCATAACAAGGAGTTGCCTTTGAACCATCTTTTCAAGTGAGAGAACTCCATGTCTTTTGAGTGCAGCTACTTGAAGTATGGCATGAAGAGTACAAGAGTACTCGCATTCTCTGTGCCATAGTATGCCAAAGATTACAGTCTAGTAATCTCATACTGCCAGCTCTTTCTCGCCAGCTCTTTCCCGGGAGCAGCTGGTGCTATATAGATATCGAATGTCCGGCATCCGTATTTGGTACTGAGAATGCCTAAAGAGGATATTGATATCTCCTTGCATTTATGGCTCTTCTGTGATGAACCCAAGAAAACACTACCCTTGCATTCTAGTGTAGACCAGAAATACCCTTCAGTCAAACAGTTTGGGTGAAACGGTATTCAAGGTTTACAACTGGAGGATTCTTACTGCAAGGAACACATTAAGATGCAAATGCGTGTCTCAGGCTTTGCGGGGGAAAAGTCTGACATTGCTATTACAGTCCTATGAAAAACAACACAAACAAACTAAAGGTATGTCATTTTCGCGTCTATATAACTTCACTCCTCGCGAAATCTATTTTTTGCCAAACAGGTCACTTGGATGTTCAGGTATAGGATTCGGAGACTTTGCTCCGAGCTTGTAATCCAGGGTCAGCTGATTACTAAAGGGCTTACCCTCCTGTAGATGGCTCTTTACGAGGTCTGCTAAACCTTCTATGAACTCCATATCCCCGTTCAGCGAGTCGACCCTTTTCACTTTGTCCTTATTCTCGAGCTCCTCCATCAGCTCGACGTCTATCTCGTGAAGCGTTTCAATATGGTCTGAGGTGAAGGCGATAGGAACGAGCGCAATACCAGAAACATCCTTATCCTTCTCCAGTTTTAGCACAATCTTATCCGTTTGAGCACCGAGCCATGGCTTGGGTCCCACTTGAGATTGCCAAACTAGTCTGTAAGGGTACTCAAAGTTGAGCTTCTGCATGACGGCATACACTGTGGCTGCCACTTCTGCAGGGTACGCGTCACCTCTATTTACAATGTCCATAGGTAAAGAATGGGCTGAAAACAAAACAAGGAGTTTCTCCTTGGGCACGTTGCCAAACTCTGCCAATTTCTGTTTGATCAAGCGGGCAAATGCATTAACCAAGCCCGGTTGTTGAGGCCATCTGTCTATAACCGACCACTCAATTTTACGCTCAGGATCAAGCTCGCCAGCCTTTCGAAACAACTCGTTGATCGATGAGGCCGTTGTGGAGTAGGAGAACTGAGGGTATTGCGAAAACGCAACAGCTCTGGTCACGCCATCTTGAAGCATTTTGGCATACGTCTCCTCAGTCAGGGGACGAGCGTAGCGGAAAGCCACATACGGCAAATGCGGAGCAAATTCAGGGTTGGACTTATCGAGAAGTTCACACACCTTGCCGCACTGGAACTCCGACCACCGTCTAATGGGAGACCCGCCTCCAATGGCATCGTAGTACCCTTCAATTTTGGGAGTTCTTCTCTTGGCAATGAACTTTCCTATGATATTCTGGAATCTGCCAAAGGGGATCAAATCACCGTCTTGGAACAACCGCAAGAGGAAATCATACGTTTCAGAGGTCTTGGACGGGCCTCCCATATTCATAAACATCACAGCGGTTTTCCTGTTCACCGACGAGGAGGAGAAAAATCTGGCAAATTTCATCTTTGTCGTAGCTCGTTTCAGGATATAATATAATTTCCTTAAAAAAAGCACCTCTTCGGGGATCGAACCGGGACGATGTCTATAGAGATAGATTGGGACAAACTATTCAGCAACAACTCCATAAATGAGCAGTTGACGAGCTTTCTTAACAACCAGCTCAGCGGCTTAGAGCTTCCCGAGTACCTCAATGACCTCAAAGTAACCAGTCTCTCGATGGGGAACAAGCCTCCTGAAATCACCATACGACATATCGAGTACCCCTTTCAAGAATTCTATGCATCTAAGGAATCTCACACAGATGACGAGAGACGACCTTTTTCTCCTCTCAACATATCTCCATTGGACTATCGACCCCCTTCAAACCTCATGAGTCTGGGCTTGTCAGATAGAAGCAGGGTAAACGATATTGGGATTGGGAACTTTCGACCCAAAGGCCCAAAGGACACAGGAGGAGCCAAAAAGGGAGAAAACGACATCCAGTTTGTTACAGAGCTCAAGTTTGATGGAGATTTTTACATGGAGGTCACTACAAACCTACTGCTTAATTATCCAACCTCCAGCTTTATATCGTTGCCTGTGAAGCTCAAGCTTACAGAGCTTTTCCTTCATTCTATGGCAGTCATTGCCTACTTGGACAACAAGGTGGTGTTGAGTTTCCTATGCGACGTTGAAGACGATACCGGCAACGCTCAAGACTCTTTATACTATCGTAAGAATGGTGCTATGGACCGCATGGATGTTATTAAAAAACTCAAGATAGAGGGCGAGCTTGGTAATTACAACCAGGATCTGCTTTCAGCTGCGAGTAACGGTTCAATCTTGAGAAACATCGGCAAAATTGAAAAGTTTCTTGTTAAAACCCTTAAAGGTCTGTTGATAAATGAGCTTGGTTGGCCCAGCTGGATTGAGCTTGATTTTAGTGACGAGGAATGAAATATAGGTGTTTTTTTGATTGCCCTGTCTGCAACTTTGGCATGGGAGATTGGAAAGCCAACTAGAAACAGATACCGGGTTGTGGCAGGGCAGGTTTCACTTCCACCTTGAAACTGGTGGACTTTCCCACAGACTCTGTGTCTGTAATTTGCGGTGGTTGAGATTAGAGGTTTATCTCGCAAAAATGATGACGGATTCTGTCTGCTGGATGCAGTAAGCATAAAGGTGCTCTCTCACTTGTACTGTATGATATTGGAACAGAAATGATTGCTCACCGTCAGGATTTTTCCATTGACTTCAGATACAGCTTAGTTGCCGTTTATGATTCAGGGGAGGAAAGTCACTCCTGGGATACATTGTGAGTTGGCGAAATAGTGAATCCCTCTGAGTAGCAGCTGAGAATCCCGTCAATTCTAAGGTTGTTGGAAATTCAACCTTCAGGCAGTGTCGAAAGAGAGGAAGAAGAAGGTGGATCATCCTGCAAGTTGGAATGAGTCAAAAGTGTCAGAACTAGGCTTCAAATTATCTATAACGATGTTTGATGTGTTGAATTTGTATTTGAGAAGAGGTTCTCGCCCATGCTCGTTCGACCGAATAGAGGACCCGCTTATGGTGATTGAGACAGTATGAAAAATTTGATAAAGATGTCACTTTGAATAGTGACTGCCTAAGAGACCTACATCTTTGTCGAAAATCCAATAAAGGTCTAAAATCTAGTGACTACGACAGATATGTTTGCAACGAAGCGTAAGCTGAGAAGCTATACTTTCAAGAGATGGGCATAGCGGATGTAAGGATGTGCTTGAGGACAAAGTCTGTGGACACATTCACGTGGACATTTCGCGGCGACACTTTTGCGTGGAACCTTACACCATCAACAAAACGTTTCTAATTTTCTTTACCAGATTTTACTTTGATCTGCTTGAAACGTATAAAGCATACAGCATTAATCTACTGTTTTTTTTCAAAAAAACCTTCATCTGGTTGAACTCTACTCTGCACCTATCTCCTATCATCAATTACGTTCTTCTTCTTCTCCTGTCTCTGCTATAATAATAAAAAAGGCGTCTCCAGAAGCTTCGCGGTTCGAGAAACCGTGCGAGAAACAAGCTATCTGCTCCACTTTCTAAATCACCGACGTCTCTGCTTCATCTGGACAACGTAGGCCATTAAAAAATAGGATTTTGAGGCAGCTTGAAAACACACATCAGCCATCTGCTGTTGCTGTGATGACTCAAGTCTCTCCTTCCATTTAAGATCCCCAGATCGCATCTTCAGATGGAGGTTCAATGCCCCGTTTGAGAAGACACTTAGCTTCTGAGCTTTATTCACCTGTTGATCTACAGCATTCGTTACCCTCACATGATTCGGACGATTCTTTCTCTTCTGTCAACCCTCATTCTTCCTCCTCTCTTTCCTCTTGTCACAGTTCCTCCCCCAATCGCCCTTCGACTTCTCCGCAAGACTACTTCTCTCCCCATCAAACATCTGCCTTGCAGGTTTTCTTTACAGATGTCGGGAAGCCTGTTTTGCCATCCTAGCGTTGCAATACTTGCAAGGAGTTCTTTCCTCAAATTGTTGTATATCGCTCCGAGCGCTGCAGCATTGGCAGTTCAGAAAAAGGATGATTTAAAAATAGTCATGCCAATTTTGCTGACCCTAGAGATCTAAATGAATAATTCCAACGTTTTGTAGATCATTTAACTTGGACCGAAGAACGTTTAATCGGCCGGCTCTTCTTTTAATAATTGTCTGAATGACGAAATACCACAGTCAACGAACCTCTTTCGCCTCATTACACTGACAGACTGTTCGGCCTTACACCTCCATTGGTCGATCTGAAGTATCAACACGCATTTGCCATACCTGGAATGCTAACTTTTTCTATCCGCCTTCAGGTCATCCAGGTGAAGGCGGAAGACAAGACTCTCCTCCCAGTGTTCTTACCTGAGGACCCCCGCCATTGGAGTAAGACTCAGAGGAGGAGGGCCTTCGTTCACTTCGACTATTTTTACGTTACCAACCTCAAGTAGTTCTTGATCGGTATTAGATCTTAACAACTTTTGATCTACCGCAAAGCTATCCTGACATCTTGATCCTTTTCCGAATACTAGGTGTACAAACGCGTCAGTACGACTTTCAATCTATTTATACAAGATGCGCTGCGATCCACCAAGCCATACACTTCGTCGCATCCAGACACCATATTTTTCAAAGGCGGCTCAATCTCTCTTTAAAAAGTGACTGCACGAGGATATGCTGATCTCTGTAAAAAGTCAAGTAAAGTCTCACAAATAGGACATATTCTCTCAATGTGACATGCGCCCAATAGACACACAGAAAATCTGGTTGTGAGGGTCGTGTCGGGGTTGGCAATTCAGAAGCTATAAATCTACCGACTGAAGCTCCACCTCAACATAAACTTCACATCAAACCCCAGTGTGCAAAACACCACAGCATTCACCTCATAGATGCACATACACAGCAAGATAGCATTTTCCCTTTATTTATTTTGAAACAAGTATATAGTAAGCGGATAGAGCCACCGAGAATAGATGAGCGCGAAGAATGAAAAGGTCGTTAAGGAATGCAGGCGGGAAATGCTGTTGGATCACGAAGGTTGTTTAACAAGAAATGAGATCAACAATGTCAAGCTCAACAGACTTACATTGGTCCCCGATGTGTTCGTCGTAAATGTTGTAGAAAGTACCAGACAAGCACTCGTAGAAAACGGTTTGGTCACCGAGGGCAAGCTTTCCGTCATCAGTGACAGACCATCCGGCAGCATAGATGGCACCAGCCTGTGGTGGAGGACCGTCAAACTGGAACTGTCTGTTGGCAACGATCGATCCGATTCTTCCCTTAGAGTCCACAAGTTGGCCTCCCTTGAGCGTCATGGTCAAAGTGGAGTCGCTTTTACAGGCAACCTCGGCAGCCACGGAATTCTCCTCGTCTGCAGCAAGAGCGGATCCGGTTGGTTTCTGAACCTGACCGTCAGTTATCTCAGAAGCGGCAGTCTTGGTAGCGGTAGCCTGAATTTGGCCGTCGCTGATCTGAGAGACGGCGGTACCGGTGGTGGCTTGAATCTGGCCGTCTCCGATTTGGGAAATAGCAGCCACGGTGCCAGTTGGTGCCTGGATCTGACCGTCGCCAATTTGGGAAATGGCAGCGGCAGTTCCAGTTGGTGCCTGAATCTGGCCGTCACCAATTTGCGAAATGGCGGCAGCAGTGGCAGTTGGGGCCTGGATTTGGCCATCACCGATTTGCGAGATGGCGGCAGCAGTGGCAGTTGGGGCTTGAATTTGGCCATCACCGATTTGAGAGATGGCGGCAGCTGTAGCAGTGGCGGCTTGGATCTGCCCATCACCGATCTGCGAAATAGCAGCAGCTGTAGCAGTGGCAGCCTGAATTTGGCCGTCTCCGATCTGAGAAATAGCAGCAGCAGTGGTAGTGGCGGCTTGGATCTGACCGTCTCCAATCTGCGAAACGGCATCTCTCTTCTCCTTAGCACCGGCGGTCAAGGCATTTCCCCCAGTAGTGAATGGGTTGATGGCAATACCGAAGCTGTTGCTGTAGTCGGTCAAGGCTCCGTCCAGAGGCTTGGAGTCTGGAGTGAGGGTGGTCCATGGCTCGGACGGGATTGTGGCAGCGATAGATGTTCCCAAAAGCGAAAGTGCAGTGAAGGTGGCTCTGTAGTGCATTTTTAAGATGGACTTTACATGGGAAACCACTCCTCTTAAATACCACCCAGCCGGTTGCTTGATCTAATTATAGAATCAGGGGGCATTCGTACTCATGCAGGCGGAACAATCAGGTACATGCGGGCTGCGTGCTTAATTCCAATTACACTTCCTAATTGGGCCTAATGAAAATAAAATGACGAAATCTTGCATGCGACCTGCCCCGCCAACAGTGCCCGCCTACACACAGTTGCCAGGGGTAAGGATACTCTGTAATTCTTTTCTGGCAGTGACTACCGTCCGGAAAAAAAAATCCTTCCACAATCACTGTCTTTACAGTTGGCGAAGCATCCGCCATGCACTCTCATCTTGACCTGCAGCTTGCAGCTGTGTGCATGACCCTCAGATCACTGCCCTATTCAGCTAATTACATACATTGACAACATTCAGCCACCTCTTCATCATTCCGAGGTCATACACATATATACCGGTCATACATGCACTATGGTGAGGGGCCTTATTAGTGGCCGATGCGCGTCCAGCCGGATTTATGCACACAACCGAGGGTGGCATAGTGGTCGCCTTAGAAACGCGTGATTTAATACGCGTAACCCCCGCGCGCGACCGCCTTATAATTTCCGTATTCCCACGCCAAGTGATTTTTAACTTCTTGTCTCCACATTCTTGTATCCTTGCTGTAGCACTTCATTAATATGGTCATTCTTGGTGGGCAACGTGCTCAGTACAAATGCCACGTCTTGCCACTCTTCCACGGACTCGCACCGTCCCAGTCGAGCCAGTAACTTGTCACTCAACTGTTTCTGGTGTCTCTCCTTCTCGATGAACCCCAGTAGGAATTTTACAATGTACTTGAAAGACTCCTTCGAAAGGTCGGAATCGCTTGATAGCCCACTGAAAATATCGATAAATCCGTTGTAAATCGCATTGTCCTTTGTAGCCAGCTCTGTGAAAAACAGCTTGCACATGTCACTAATGCTCTGATCCGGGTTCTCCAGACACTTGGCCATTTGCGCTAATTGTCCCTTCACCTTGACCTGCCCCGCCAGAATGAGGAAAGTAACCGTCATCAAACACGTTCTTTGAACCATGAGGCTGTCATCTGTGAGACGTTTATACAAAAAGTCCGTGTTCTCGTCAACCAAGTTGTTGAAGGAAACAGCCATGTCTCCAAGTCCTAATACCGCGTTGGACCGAATAACCGCATCTTCAGACTTTTCCATGATTGTGATGAGAAGCGGCAAGTTATCCTCACAGTATTTGGGAGAAACACACATCAGCTTCTCCATACACAGCACAGCCGCCCTCTGAAGCATCGTGTCGTTGTACACGTTGTTGTTCAAACAAACTTCTCTCACCAGCGGACCAAACTTGGCCAGTAACGAGTTGTCCCCGTGCAGTAGTTCTTTCTCTTTCACAATGAGAACAGCGTCGGTAAAGTCATCTTCCGCCGTGCCGCCAATCATTTCGAGCTCTTTGGCTGCCTCTTGTGCCTCCTTCTCGGTTTGCTTTCTGTTCTTGTTAGCACCAGCGTTTTTCTGCTGCTCTGCAAGAAACTTGCGCTTTTTAAACTTGTCCTCGCACTCTTTCAAGTGAACGATGGTTTTTATGGCAACATGACCCACAATAAACAGAAGCTGCGATAAAGCTATGCTTTGAACTTGCCCACCAACGCGTGGCTCGAACACAGTAGCGATTTTCTGCTTGATAATCTCTCCACATATATCCTCTGGGTTTTGTGCTATGCTGTAAATGGCATTCAAACTCTGCTCTGCAACACTGTACCACTCGCTGTTTTGAGTGTACAGGATTGTGACGTGGAATAATTTCTCTATCGCCTCGTTTGCCCTTTCGATTTCGTAACTCCTCACTGACTCGTCCTTCTTGGGTACAATCCTTTGAAGCGCAACACACGTGTATTTCGCCAAAACGAGGTCCTCAGTCATGCGGTCTCCAAGACCAACGGTTAATAGCAAGTCTACCCCCCGCAGAGCGACTTGGTGGTTTTCAAGAGCCAACATTCCTAAAACAATGATAGAGCCTGTTTTCTGGTGAGCATTATCCTCTTTGGAAGAGTTGTAGTGCTGCCACAGAATCCGAACCACCTCATCGTTGAAATATCCACGCTGGTACATCAGACACAATAACTTCTCAAGTGAAGCCAGATCAGCAACAGTCGCGTTGTAAGTCAGAGAAATGAGGTTCCCCGCTATATGTGCAGACCTCATGCTGGCTGACGTTCCGTCAGGAGCACTGAGAAACAAGTCTGTATAACATTCGATAAGTTTTGAGGCTATGGCGGTGCCATCATCGTTGCTTCCGTTCATCCACACAAGATGTAGCATCTTGGAAATCCCCACCCCTGCCGTTTCTATATCGAAAGCATTGGCAAGCACAAAGAAATCCATTGATTCCAAAACTTCCGATTTGGATTTCGAGTAGATCAGCTTAGCAGCGTACTCTGTGCCTTTGTGAATTGTTTTGATAAACTGGACGCAGTCTTCGTAGTATTTGACTTGAAACTGGAGCTTGTAGATCGCTTCCATGTTTACATTTCTTCTCGTACGCCCCTCCTCCTCCTCCTCCTCTTCGTCATCTTCCATCCTCTCCCTCTCCCTTTCCTGTTGCTCGTCCCATTCTCCCTCCTTCGGGTCAAGCTGATGCAACGCAGCTTTACAGCTACCCAGGCGCTTCTCCCACTCCGAAAGCTTCAATTGCGATCCATGAACCAAGGAGAAGGGGTGAGTGAGCAGCAACTTACAGACAAGTTTCACGGCATTCTTTCGCACTAGAGACGACCGATCCTCTAGACAATTAACAGCCAAGTCAGCAAATGCCTGTCTTCTCAAAACAAGTTTTGCCTTCAAGTCACATAGTTTGCACAACGCCTGGATTGCCTTGGTACGAACAAAGGGATTCTGGTCGAGTATACGCTCTTGCAAAAGGTCTAGAAATTGCTCTAGCTCCTCTTTATGAGATTCAACTTCCTGTTCACTTTCAAAGAAACCAGCAACGATATTCCCACACGCCTCTACTACAGCAGTTCTCAGTGTGAATGACGAGTTGTCCAGAAGCTGCGCCACTAACGACATCTGGCGCATCACAACTTTTGGCATCAACTCAGATATCTTGATGATGAACTGCGATACGGTTTTTGGCCCGTTGGTATCGTTGGGATTAAACTCTTTTGTGGCAACGTCTCTCAAGATGTTTTCACATAATTGCGTGTGGTCATATGACTCGTACAGAACTTGTAATAGTTCTGCCATGTACGCTGTTAGATGGAAGAAATATGTCAAGTTTTGCATAATTGCAGTCTCCGCAGCTGGCGCGTGTCCGTGAAGTTTGACAGCCATACAGATCACTTTGAACATGTACATTTTCACTCCGATCGCTTTCATGCGATGCTCAAACTCCATCAAGGAGTAGACTGGCCTTGTGAATAAACTGATGAATGCATCCTTCTCTGGAGTGGTTTGAAAAAATCTGCCCAGCTTGACGCGGAATAAAGATGTTATCGATTCCATCAGCGTTTCTAAAAGGAGACAGTTCCTCTTGTAAGCTTCAGAAGCCTTTTTCGAGGCTTTACGGATCCCAATTACAGTAACAGCACCAGAATGGTCTTCCTGTCCCAAGTATACAAGGAAGCAATGAATCAAATACCCGTAGAGCTCCATCATTTTCTTCATGGCAGGCAGCGACTCAATATCCCCATCATCCACGATTTGCGAGGCATTCTTAGAGGCCTGTGTGAGTGAGGATGATATTACATATATCAGTTGGTCTTGCTCCTTTGTGGGTATTTGGGGATATGAATTAGCCAAATCTTGAGCCGATTCGAAAACCTCTGACTGTGCGAGCGATTCCGGTGAAACAGCTAGATAGTCTGTAAGTACATTCAGCTTCTCAGATGATTTTTCCACGCGGTATGAGTCTTTCTCCGATGACTGAAACTCCACTAGGGCCTCAGCTAGGTTGAACTGCATCTCGCGTTATGTAAACAAATATAATGATCTGAGTGCAAAGTGATAAAAGTGAGGGAAAGGACTTTTGGGTTGACCAGAGTCTGAGAAGATTCCCTATCTGGAGAGTTTCTTTCCTGATAAAACTTACAATAGAAACTCACATCCGATTTTTACTTAAAGAAGGAGCGAGCATCAATTGTATAGGAAGCTCTTTGACTTTTAGTGGGAAGACAAGAGGGGCTCATGCAACAGTTGTCCAGTTCCTTGTCGTAGTCATTTTTGAACTTCTGTTTATTTTCATTGAAGGTATTCATGGAAAGTGCATTTCTTCAGGGAAGCCAAGAATATAAAAGATTTAGGGTGCGTTCTTTTGTCGCAACATCCCAACATCGCAACATCCCAACATTTTGTCATTTCAACCTCAACCACGCAACATCGCGTCAGTTATTGCATTCTCAGATGCTTGCACCCTTTCGTGTATGCTTCCTCGGATTTCCGTAGCCTTGACCTATCACTCCGCTTCGAAAGCGGACTGAGATAGATTACATCAGTCGTGGAATGATGTAAAGGGAACTGCCCATTTTTTTTTTAAGAGTGGCACCGCATGTCTCGTAATGTAACAGTGTGAGGGACTCGAGTCTCCAGCGCATAAGTATATGAAGAAGGCGAAGAAGGCATTAGAGGAGGATAAAGTCACCGGTTATTGAAAAATTTCCTTATGTCTCCTAATATCCGGTGCAGGATGCAGCGTTCGTCGAGCTCAAGAAAGATTCCAGCAAGGCGGGTGCACAATGACCATCTGTTTCAAAGAAGCGATATTTGGAATAAAGTTGAATATCAGTCATTTTACAGTACCCCTGCTCCGCAGACTCTCAAGAGCGTTCATAAAGGCTCTTCCTACCTGTCTGGATACGACACCTGCATCGATGCGTAAGATGGAACCCATATCCCTATCAATATTTCATCAGGCTCGTTGCCGTAAAAGTTTTGGTATGATATAAATTTATTGTTTGAATTGCCTGGATTATTACATGACTCGCGTCTCATGGATAATGCATTCAGTAGAAACTTTGTGATGCCAGAAGGATATTTTTATTCATCAGATGGCTGCTTTGAAACTTGCGACCTGGGATCTAGATCTGGTATATAATTGCGACGAAGCGTAAGCTGAGAAGCTATAATTTATTCCGCTGCAAAAAGCATATGTAAGGATGCGTATGTAACGCAAATTGTGTAACGCAGATTGTGTCACGCATCCAAACACCTTGGTGCCTTGAATAGTTTCAAGAACTCAATCTCACAACATTTCTCTTTGTTACTTCATTCTTTGTCATCATCCTATGATCTACACCATGTTATTCCATCAAGTAATCATTTATAGTTTCTCGAATGCTGCATGCTCCACTCGATAATGTACGTATGTGTGTAACCTCTACTTCGCGTAATGGTGAACTTTTTCCAGAACTCGAAATCATTCACCTCAACTGTCGACACTAAACTTGGTAACTACTTTCCCCTGTTCCTTTTCATTTCTTATATATATATTTTTTTTTTCTCAAGGCATCTTATGCTCGTTCCACCTCCTTCAAGTACTGCTCCTACAGCCGAACCTTCTGCTTCTGCTGTTCGTGATCGGAGACATCAACTCGCTCGCGAGAGAAAGAGAAGAGAGCGTGAGAGATGTGCACAGTTGGTCGTCACCGCTGATCAAGCAGACCCTGTTGAACGGAGACGTCAACTCACTTGCGAGATATCAAGAAGACTGCGTGAGACACGTAAATTGTCTACGTCTCATAATGAGCTAACTGCTGCTTCTCACAATCCTGCCCTGCAAACCGATCACACCCTTCTCCCTCACGAAGACGTCTTTAGTCCCTCCATTGACTCATTCTCTTTATCATTCTCCCAATTATTCTCTTCTTTTTCGTCTTCCACCTCCAACTCTTCCTCCTCTCAAACCTCTTCTTCTCCTGATCAGTACTTCTCTGCTCATCAATTGTTAGCTCTGGAACCATTCCTTTCAAAGTCTTGGGAAGACATTTTGCCCTTCCACCTCGACTATGGTTGTTTTCAAATCCGGACCCTGTAAGAGGTGCACCTATGAAAAAGGAGGGAACAAATTCAGCCGTGACAACAATGCTGATCCTGCCAAATTGATAGATGAGTTGAGAGGTTCGATAAAGAATCTATATTCACAGAGGAATTTATTGTTGCCCGTTGCAGTCTTCATAACAGTTTGGATGACAAGAGGGTACAGACAGCTAAAGTATACCGGCATTGTCAATAATTTTTCATAGCAAATATTGTCTTGAGCTGTTCAGTTTCCTAGGGTTCCCGAAGAGGTTGACCTTTTACTTGTCAGAAAAGCTGATTTTCGAACTCCAGAAACCTTCAAAAATTTTATATTCTGTAAATCAGAGGAGTGCGAACATTGAAGCGTAGCGGAAATGATCGCACGACGAGATAAATTCTCTTTCTTTTCTTCGATGACATTGATTTGTGTATCGTTGAGGAGTGTGATCATTGAAGCGTAGCGGAAATGATTGCACGACTCGACGGATTCCTGTTTTTTTCAGATGACATTAGTCTGTGGATTGTCGAGGAGTGAGATCATTAAAGCGAAAGAGGCTTCGTTCGCGCTATTTGGAAATAGAACTTGGAAGTTGAATGGATGAAGGCTTTAGTGTTGATTGGGTTTCG